>JAJONR010000996.1:0-13687 GCA_029582245.1 Solanum etuberosum | reverse complement strand
CCCCGAGCCCCGAGCCCCGAGCCCCGAGCCCCGAGCCCCGAACCTCGAACCTCGAACCCAGAACTCCGAAACTCAAACCTCAAACCTCAAACCTCAAACCTCGAAACTCGAACCTCGAACCTCGAACCTCGAACCCGGAACTCTGAACCCGGAACTCCAAACCTCGAATCCTTAAAACCTTAAAACCCTAAATCCGAAACCCGAAACCCTTGGAATATACATTCAAAAAATCACAGAAAACTCTAATATTTGCTAAAAAAAAAACAAAAGAAGTCTGAAGAAACCCTAAACCGTTGGTGTTGATCGTTAAAAAAATTGATTTTAGTGGTGTTAAAATTGGGTAAAAAATCAACTTTCAAATATTATAAAATTGATTATGCAATCTTCAAATTGAAATTGCATTGCCAAAAGGGTATTCCAAACTCAAAAACTCTTTCGTTGCATTCGATTTTTCACAAAATAGTGGGGGAAATCCAAAATTGAATGGGTTAAAAGCCTCTTTTAAAAAAATTGGCTTGGTGTCAACTGGACAAAAAATCGGCTAGATCTCGAAAAAATACCCAGATTCAAAAAAAAAATCGCACAACTGAGGCAAAAGTTATGACCATTTCAAATTTCACTAGTTTACAACTGGTTATTCTAGGTTCACTATTTCATTTGGTTTGCCTTTTTGTCTTGTTCAACTATTATTTATATAGATGAATATTTTCATCGTAATTTTTTGTCCTAATTAAGACAAAATAAAAATACCCAAAGAATAAAATATGTACGCGGCATCAATTTTTAATTAAAAAATAAGGTATGATATAATACAATTTTTTTCGACTAACTTCCTCACCAAAAAACATCTGAATTCAAAGAAAATATATCGCCTCAAGACATCAAGGGCCAAAGTTGTGACCATTTGAACTTCTAACATTTTACAACTACTTCTCTCTAGTCTCACTTTATAATTTCATTTGCCTTTTTGTCTTATTGAATTTTTATTTATAATACTTACTGATGTGACGTGAACTCATAGCACATTTGACGCTTGAAAACAAAGAATTAGTGCGACAAATCAAGCTTGTTTATGTGGATATAATGATTTCTTTGACGTTGTACAAAAAACATGAAAAATAGAGTTGAAGTCGAACACAACGAGGCGACACACAAGCCGTGGTACAGTTGATGGCCCCCCTAAGGGGTCGTGGAAGAGAATCAGTGAAAATGGTGGATGCCTAAGTAAAACCTAAAGTCCATAGAGCCTCAGACGGGCCGTGGTCCAACAGGCGAGCCATCTTAGAGCTTGTTGAAGAGATGCAGTGAAACAAGTAACTACTCATGTGAAGGCGCAACTTCAAGGAGCACTGGACATGCCGTGGTGCTTAAGACTGAAGGAAGTACCACACTGTCTAAGTGTGGAATGATGAGTCCGAGATTTGGACTCATTTAGGGCTTTGTTTTAATAGATTTAGTGTCCTCAAATGCCTAATTTATGCTATAAACTGATGTTAATGCCTTGATTTTACGGTATATGGATTGAGGAGCAAAGCAAGGACACTAACAGGCAAAAAGGAACAAAACAAGCTGAAGAAATGAAGAAGGGCGAGCCTGAAGATCGCCATGAACACTCGGCGTGTCGCCGAGTGGCTAATCTCACCGCCTTAAGTTCCAGTGTGCCAAGCCTTGAAGGAAGAGACCAAGTCAACGACGAAAAGGAGCAGTCGGCGAATCGCCGAGTTGTTCAGCGAAGAAAAGATTGTTATGGAGCCAGTTGGTCCCGACAGGTAAACCGACCCATTTTCAAGGTCAAATGAGCCCCAGAGTAGGTAAACCCCCCATTTTACCGATTTTTTGTGTGCTATAGTCCATGGATTTTTGGAGATTCGGAATTCCGACGTGATTTTTGCCAAAAATTTTCATGGACGTCCGTTAAGACATTAGCTATGGAGCCAGTTGGTCTCGACGGGAAAACCATCCCATTTTCAAGGTCAAACGAGCCCCATAGTAGCTAAACCCCCTATTTTGCCGATTTTCGTGTGTAGTCCATGGATTTTTGGAGAATCCAGAATTTCGATGTGATTTTTGCCAAAAATTTTCATGGGCGTCCGTTAAGACCTTAGCTATGGAGCCAGTTGGTCCTGACGGGAAAACCGGCCCATTTTCAAGGTCAAACGAGCACCAGAGCAGGTAAACCCCCCATTTGGTCGATTTTTGTGTGCGTCCATGGATATTTGGTGATTCAGAATTACGACTTGATTTTTGCTGAAATTTTTCATGGACATCCGTTAAGACCTTAGCTATGGAGCCAATTGGTTCCGACGGGAAAACCGGGCCATTTTCAAGGTCAAACGAGCCCCAGAGCAGGTAAACCCCCTATTTTGTCAATTTTTGTGTGCTATATAGTCTATGGATTTTTGGTGATCTGGAATTCCGAATTGATTTTTGCCGAAAGTTTTCATGGACGTCTGTTAAGACCTTAACTATGGAGCCAGTTGGTCCCGACGGGTAAATCGACCCATTTTCAAGGTCAAACGAGCCCCAGAGCAGGTAAACCCCCATTTTGCCGATTTTAGTGTGCAATAGTCCATATATTTTTGGTGATCCAGAATTCCGACGTGAAAATTGTCGAAATTTTTCATGGACGTCCGTTAAGACCTTATCTATGGAGCCTGTTGGTCCCGATGGGCAAACTAGCCCATTTTCAAGTTCAAACGAGCCCCAGAGCTGGTAAACCCCCCATTTTACCGATTTTCGTGTGCTATAGTTTATGGATTTTTGGTGATCCGAATTTCTGATGGGAAAATTGTTGAAATTTTTCATGGACGTCCTTTAAGATCTTAGCTATGGAGCTAGTTGGTCCCGGCAAACCGGCCCATTTTCAAGGTCAAACGAGCCCCAGAGCAGGTAAACTCCCCATTTTACCGATTTCAAAAAACAAATCGCCTCAAACGGACAACCAAGGCAAAATTTATA
The DNA here is from genome assembly GCA_029582245.1 of Solanum etuberosum. NCBI lineage: Eukaryota > Viridiplantae > Streptophyta > Magnoliopsida > Solanales > Solanaceae > Solanum > Solanum etuberosum. Next base: position 10,729 of record JAJONR010000996.1, on the reverse strand, counting down.
TACACGAATATTTACATCGTAATTTTCTGTCCTAATTAATTTTTTTATTTTAAATTATTATTTTTTAATTAAAAACTGATGCCCTGTACATATTTTATTCTTTGGGTATTTTTATTTTGTCTCATTGATGCTAAAATTATAAGGTATGACATAATACATTTTTTGTCGACTAACTTCCTCACCAAAAAATATCCGAATTCAAAAAAAATATATCGCATCAAGACATCAAAGGCCAAAGTTGTGACCATTTGAAATTCCACCATTTTACAACTCCTTCTCTCTAGTCTCACTTTGTAATTTCATTTGCCTTTTTGTATTATTGAATTTTTATTTATAATAGTTACTGATGTGCCATGAACTCATAGCACATTTGACGCTCAAAAACAAAGAATTAGTGCGACAAATCAAGCTTGTTTATGTGGATATAATGATTTCATTGACGTTGTACGAGTGAAACACTTGGATGCAAAATATATAAAGAAAGATGGAAAATAGAGTTGAAGTTTAACACAACGAGGCTCCACACGAGCCGTGGTACAGTTAATGGGCCCCCTAAGGAATCGTGGAAGAGAATCAGTGAAAATGGTGGATGCCTAAGTAAAACCTAAAGTCCATAGAGCCTCGGACGGGCCGTGGTCCAATAGACGAGCCATCTTAGAGCTTGTTGAAGAGATGTAGTGAAACAAGTAACTACCCATGTGAAGGCCCAACTTCAAGGAGCACTGTACATGCCGTGGTGCTTAAGACGAGACGTCTATTCGATCGTGAAGACCACCACTGAAGGAAATCCCACAGTGTCTAAGTGTGAAACCACGAGGGGCGAGCTGTAATAACTCGAGAGAGGGCAAGAGGGTAAATTTAAGAAGTTTCAGGTGCCAACCATGGCCCGTGTGTAGGTCCACAGACCGTAGGTGTGGTCTGTTAATTGAGAACTCCAAACCCATTAAAGATGAGGTACCACGGCCTGACCAACAGACCGTCGGTCAGACCACAGTCCGTGGTTGAGGGTCCTTGGTCAAAGACCAGCAGGACGGACAGTCAGTCAAACCAGCAGGACGTCTCTAAAGACCTTAGCAATGGAGCCATTTCGTCTCGACGGGCAAACGGGCGCATTTTCAAGTTCAAACGATCCCCAAAGCAGGTAAACCCAGATTTTGCCGATTTTCGTTTGCTATAGTCCATGGTTTTTTTGTGATATGGAATTCCGAAACAAAATAGCTGAAATTTTTCATTGACGTCTGTTAAGACCATAGCAATGGACCCAATTCGTCGGGAGGGGAAAACGGTCAAATTTTCAAGTTCAAACGAGCCCCAAAGTAGGTAAATCCAGATTTTGTAGATTTTTGTGTGCTATAGTCCATGGATTTTTTATGATCCGGAATTCCCGAAACAAAATGTCTGAAAATTTTCATGGACGTCTGTTAAGACCTTAGCAATGGACCCAGTTCGTCTCGAGGGGCTAACAAGCGCATTTTCAAGTACTAACGAGCCCCGAAGTAGGTAAACCCAGATTTTGCTGATTTTCGTGTGCTATAATCCATGAATTTTTTGTGATCCGGAATTCCCAAAAAAAAATGACTGAATGTTTTCATGGACGTCCTTTAAGACCGTAGCTATGGAGCCAGTTGGTCCCGACAGACAAACCGGCCCATTTTCAAGGTCAAACGATCCCCAGAGTAGGTAAACCCCACATTTTGCCGATGTTTGTGTGCTATAGCCAATGGATTTCTGGTGATCCGGAATTTCGACGTGAAAATTGCTGAAATTTTTAATGGACGTCCGTTAAGACCTTATCTATGGAGCCAGTTGGTCCCGACGGGCAAACCGGCCAATTTTCAAGGTCAAACAAGCCCAGAGTAGGTAAACCCCCCATTTTGCCAACTATCTATTTTTGGTGATCCAAAATTTTGATGTGATTTTTGCCGAAATATTTCATAGATGTCTGTTAAGTCCTTAGCTATAGAGCTAGTTCGTCCCAACGGCCAAATGGCCATTTTCAAGGTCAAACGAGCCCCATAGGTAAACCCCCTATTATGCCGATTTTCGTGTGCTATAGTCCATGGATTTTTGGTGATCCGGAATTCCAACCTGAAAATTGCTGAAATATTTCATGGACGTCCGTTAAGACATTAGCTATGGAGCCAGTTGGTCCCGACAGGTAAACCGGCCCATTTTCAAGGTCAAACGAGCCCCAGAGCAGTTAAACCCCCCATTTTGCTGTTTTTCGTGTGCGATGATCCATGGATTTTTGGTGATCCGAAATTCCGATGTGATTTTTGCCGAAATTTTTCATGGACGTCCGTTTAAACCTTATCTATGGAGCCAGTTGGTCCCGACGGGCAAACTGTCCCATTTTAAGGTCAAACGAGCCCTAGAGAAGGTAAACCCCCCATTTTACTGATTTTCGTGTGCATAATCCACAGATTTTTGGTGATCCAGAATTTCGACGTTATTTTTACCAAAACTTTTTATTGACGTCCGTAAAGACCTTAGCTATGGAGCCAGTTGGTCCCGACGGGCAAACCGGCCCATTTTCAAGGTCATACGAAATTCCCCATTTTACCGATTTTCATGTGCTATAGTCCATGGATATTTAGTGATCCGAAATTCCGAGGTGATTTTTGCTGAAATTTTTCATGGACATCCATTAAGACGTTAGATGTGGAGCCAGTTGGTCTCGACGGGCAAACCAGCCCATTTTCAATGTCAAACGAGCCCCAGAGTAGGTAAACCCCCCCATTTTTCCGATGTTCGTGTGCTATGTCCATGGATTTTTTGTGATCCAAAATTCCGATGTGATTTTTGATAAAAATTTTCATGCGCGTCCGTTAAGATCTTAGTTATGGAGACAGTTGGTCCCGACGGGAAAACCAGCCTATTTTCAAGGTCAAACGAACCTAGAGCAGGTAAACCCACCATTTTGTTGATTTTCATGTGATAAAGTCCATGGAAATTTGGTGATCTGGAATTTCGAGGTGACTTTTGCCGAAATGTTTCATGGACGTCCGTTAAGACCTTATTTATGGATCCAGTTGGTCCCGACGGGCAAAGCGGCCCTGTTTCAAGGTCAAACGAGCCCCAGAGCAGGTAAACCCTCCATTTTGCCGATTTTCGTGTGCTTTAGTCAATGGATTTTTGGTGATCCGGGATTCCGACGTGATTTTTTCCAAATTTTTTCATGGACGTCTGTTAAAACTTTAGCCATGGAACCAGTTAGTCCCGACGGGCAAACCGGCCCATTTTCAAGGTCAAATGAGCCCCAAAGCAGGTAAACCCCCCATTTTACTGATTTTCATGTGCTATAGTCCATGGATTTTTGGTGATCCGGAATTCCGACGTGATTTTTGCAGAAATTTTTCATGGACGTCCGTTAAAACCTTAACTATGGAGCCAGTTGGTCCCAACGGGAAAATCGGCCCATTTTCAAGGTCAAACGAGCCCGAGAGAAGGTAACCCCCCATTTTATCGATTTTCTTGTGCTATAGTCCATGAACTTTGGGTGATTCAGAATTCTGATGTGATTTTTGCCAAAATTTTTCATTGATGTCCCTTAAGATCTTAGCTATAGAGCCAGTTGGTCCCAACGGGCAAACCGACCCATTTTCAAGGTCAAACGAGCCTAGAGCAGGTAAACCCTCTATTTTACCGATTTTCGTGTGCTATAGTCCATCTGTTTTTGGTGATCCGGAATTCCGACGTGATTTTTGCCAAAATTTTATAGGGACATCCGTTAATACCTTAGTTATGGAGCCAGTTGGTCTCGATAGGCAAACCGGCCCATTTTAAAGGTCAAACGAGCCCTAGAGCAGGTAAACCCCCCATTAAAAAAATACCCAAATTCAAAAAAAAAATCGCCTCAAACGTTCAACCGAGGCAAAAGTTATGACCCTTTCAAATTTCACTAGTTTACAGCTAGTTATTCTAGGTTCACTACTTCATTTGGTTTGCCTTATTGTCTTGTTCAACTTTATTTATATACATGAATATTTACATCGTAATTTTTTGTCCTAATTAATTTTTTTATTTAAAATTAATTTTTTTTAATTAAAAACTGATGCCCCATACATGTTTTATTCTTTGGGTATTTTTATTTTGTCTCATTGATGCATTTTCAAGTTCAATCGAGCCTCAAAGCAGGTAAACCCAGATTTTACCGATTTTCGTGTGCTATACTCCATGTATTTTTTATGATTTAGAATTCCTGAAACAAATGGCCAAAATTTTTCATGGACGTTCGTCAAGACCGTAGAAATGGACCTAGTTCGTCCCGAGGGGAAAACAGACGCATTTTCAAGTACTAACAAGGCCCAAAGCAGGTAAACCAAGATTTTTACCGATTTTAATGTGCTAGAGTCCATCAATATTTTGTGATCCGGAATTCCTGAAAATAAATGGCTGAATTTTTTCATGGACGTCCGTTAAGATTTTAGCTATGGATTCAGTTGGTCCCGACGGGCAAACCGGCCCATTTTCAAGGTCAAACGAGCCCTAGAGAAGGTAAACCCCCCATTTTGCCGATTTTCGTGTGCTATATAGTCCATGGATTTATGGTGATCCAAAATTCCGATGTGATTTTTGCTGAAAATTTTCAAGGACGTCTGTTAAGACCTTAGCTATGGAGCCAGTTGGTCCCGATGGGTAAACTGGCCCATTTTAAGGTCAAACGAGCCCAGAGCAGGTAAACCCCCCATTTTATCGATTTTCGTGTGCTATAGTCCATGGATATTTGGTGATCCGGAATTTCGACATGAAAATTGCCGAAATTTTTTATGGACGTCTGTTAAGACCTTAGCTAAGGAGCTAGTTTGTCCCGATAGGCAAACCGGCAAGTTTTCAAGGTCACACAAGCCCCAGAGAAGGTAAACCCCCCATTTTACCGATTTTCGTGTGCTATAGTCCATGGATTTTTGGTGATCCGAAATTCTGATGTGATTTTTAGCGAAATTTTTCATGGATGTCCGTTATGACCTTAGCTATGGAGTCAGTTGGTAAACCCCCCATTTTATCGATTTTCGTGTGCTATAGTATACGGATTTTTGGTGATCTGGAATTCCAACGTGATTTTTGCCGAAATTTATCATGGACGTCCGTTAAGTCTTTAGCTATGGAGCCAGTTGGTCCCGACGGGCAAACATGCCCATTTTCAAGGTCAAATGAGCCATAGAGCAGGTAAACCCCCCTATTTTGCTGATTTTTGTGTGCTATAGTCCAGGGAATTATGGTGATCCGGAATTCCGACATAATTTTTGCCGAACTTTTTCATGGACGTCCATTATGACCATAGCTATGGATCCAGTTGGTCCCGAAGGGCAAATAGTCCCATTTTCAAGGTCAAACGAGCCACAGAGCAGGTGAACCCCCCATTTTGCCGATTTTCATGTGCTATAGTCTATGGATTTTCGGTGATCCGGATTCTGATGTGATTTTTGCTGAAAATTTTCATGGACATCGGTTAAGACCTTATTTATGGAGCCAGTTGGTCCCGACAGGTAAACCGGCCCATTTTAAAGGTCAAACGAGCCCCAGAGCAGGTAAACCCCCATTTTGCAGATTTTCGTGTACTATATAGTCCATGGATTTTTGGTAATCCAGAATTCCGACGTGATTTTTACCGAAATTTTTCATGAACGTCCGTTAAGATCTTAGCTATGGATCCATTTGGTGCCGACGGGTAAACCGGCCCATTTTCAAGGTAAAACGAGCCCTAGAGCAGGTAAACCCCCAATTTACCCGATTTTTGTGTGCTATAGTTCATGGATATTTGGTGATCCGAAATTCAGATGTGATTTTTGCCAAAATTTTTCATGGACATCCGTTAAGCCCTTAGCTATGGAGCCAGTTGATCCCGACGGGCAAACCTGCCCATTTTCAAGGTCAAACGAGCCCTAGAGAAGGTAAACCCCCCATTTTGCCAATTTTTCGTGTTCTATAGTCCATGGATTTTTGGTGATTCAAAATTCCAATGTGAATTTTGCCGAAATTTTTTATGGACGTCCGTTACGACCTTATCTATGGAGCCAGTAGGTTCCGACGGGCAAACCGGCCCATTTTCAAGGTCAAACGAGTCCCAGAGCAGAGACCCCCAATTTTATCGTTTCATGTGCATAGTTCATGATTTTTGGTGATCCGGAATTTCGACGTGAAAATTGCCGAACTTTTTCATGGACGTCTGTGGAGACCTTAGCTATGGAGACCATTGCTCATGACGGGCAAACCGGCCCATTTTCAAGGTTAAACGAGCCCCAGAGCAGGTAAACTCACCATTTTGCCGATTTTCGTGTGCTATTGTTCATGGATTTTTGTTGATCCAAAATTCTGACGTGATTTTTGCCTAAATTTTTCATGGACGTCCGTTAAGACCTTAGATATGGAGTTAGTTGGTTCCAACGGGCAAACCGGCCCACTTTCAAGGTCAAACGAGCCCAGAGCAGGTAAACCCCCGATTTTTCAGATTTTTGTTTGCTATATAGTCCATTGATTTTTAGGGATCCAGAATTCTGACGTGATTTTTTCTGAAATTTTTTATGGACGTCCTCTAAGACCTTAGTTATGGAGCCAGTAGGTCCTGACGGGCAAACCGGCCCATTTTCATGGTTAAACGATCCCCAGAGCAGGTAAACCCCCATTTTGTCGATTTTCGTGTGATATAGTCCTTGGATTTTTGGTGATTCGAAATTCCGACGTGATTTTTGCATAAATTTTTCATGGACGTTCGTTATGACCTTGGCTATGGAGCCAGTTGGTCCCGACAGGCAAACCGGTCCGTTTTAAAGGTCAAACGAGCCCCAAAGCAAGTAAACCCCCCATTTTGCCTATTTTCGTGTGCTATAGTGCAGGGATTTTTGGTGATCCAAAACTCCGACATGATTTTTTCCGAAAATTTTCATAGAAGTCCGTTATGACCTTAGATGTGGAGCCAGTTGGTCCCAACGGGCAAACCAACCCTTTTTCAAGGTCAAACGAGCCCCAGAGCAGGTAAACCCCCCATTTGGTCGATTTTTGTGTGCAATAGTCCATGGATTTTTGCTGATCCGGAATTCCGATGTGATATTTGTCAAAAAATTTCATGGACGTCCGTTAAGACCTTAGCTATGGAGCCAGTTGGTCCTGACGGGTAAACCGGGCCATTTTCAAGGTCAAACGAGCCAAGAGCATGTAAATCCCCTATTTTGCCGATTTTCGTTTAGTATAGTCCATGGATTTTTGGAGCTCCGAAATTCCGACGTGATTTTTGCAGATATTTTTCATGGGCGTCCTTTAAGACCTTAGCTTTGGAGCCAGTTGGTCCCGACGGGCAAACAGGGCCATTTTCAAGGTCAAACAAACCCTAGAGAAGGTAAACCCCCCATTTTGTCGATTTTCGTGTACGTCCACGATTTTTTTGTGATCCGGAATTCCGACGTGATTATTACCAAAAATTTTCATGGTCATCCGTTAAGACCGTAGCCATGGAGACAGTTGGTCCCGACAGGCGAACCGGCAATTTTCAAGGTCAAACGAGCCCTAGAGCAAGTATACCCCCCATTTTACCAATTTTCATGTGCTATATTTCATGGAATTTCGGTGATCCAGAATTTCGACGTGATTTTGCCAAAAATTTTCATGGACGTCCGTTAAGACCTTAGGTATGGAGTCAGTTGATCCCGACGGGCAAACCGGCCAATTTAAAAGGTCAATTGAGCCCCAGAGTAGGTAAACCCCCTATTTTGCTGATTTATATAGTCCATGGATTTTTGGTGATCCGGAATTCCGACGTGAGTTTTGCTGAAATTTTTCATGGGCGTCCGTTAAGACCTTAGCTATGGAGTCAGTTGGTCTCGATGGGCAAACTAGCCCATTTTCAAGGTCAAACGAACCCTAGAGTAGGTAAACGCCCCATTTTGTTTATTTTCGTGTGCTATAATCTATGTATTTTTGGTGATCCGGAATTCCGATGTGATTTTTACCTAAATTCTTAATGGACGTCCGTTAAGACCTTAGCTATGGAGCCAGTTGGTCCCGATGGGATAACCGGACCATTTTCAAGGTCAAACAAACCCTAGAACAGGTAAACTCCCCATTTTGCCGATATTTGTGTGCTATAGTCCTTGGATTTTTTGTGATCCGAAATTCTGATGTGATTTTTGCCAAAACTTTTTCACGGACATCCATTAAGACCTTAGTTATGGAGCCAGTTGGTCACGATGGGGAAACAGGCCCATTTTCAAGGTCAAACGAGCCACAGAGCAGGTAAACCCCCCATTTTTCTGATTTTCGTGAGCTATAATCCATGGATTTTTGGTGATCCAAAATTCCGACTTGATTTTTGCCAATTTTTTTCCTGGAAGTCCGTTAAGACCTTAGCTATGGAGCTAGTTGGTTCCAACGGGCAAACTGGCCCACTTTCAAGGTCAAACTAGCCCAGAGCAGGTAAACCCCCCATTTTTCTGATTTTCGTTTGCTATAATCCATTGATTTTTAGGGATCCAGAATTCTGACGTGATTTTTTCCGAAATTTTTTATGGACGTCCTCTAAGACCTTAGTTATGGAGCCAGTAGGTCCCGACGGGTAAAACGACATATTTTCAAGGTCAAACGAGCCCCAGAGCAGGTAAACCTCCTATTTTGTCGATTTTCGTGTGATATAGTCCATGGATTTTGGGTGATCCGTTATTCCATCGTAATTTTTGCGGAAAATTTTCATGTACGTCCTTTATGACCTTAGCAATGAAGCCAGTTGGTCCTGATGGGAAAATCGGCCCATTTTCAAGGTCAAACGAGCCCCAGAGCAGGTAAACCCCTCATTTTACCAATTTTCGTATGCTATAGTCCATGGATTTTTGGTAGTCCGGAATTCCGACGTGATTTTTGCCGAAATTTTTCATGGACGTCCGTTAACACTTTAGCTATGGAGCTAGTTGGTCCCCACGGCCAAACCGGCCCATTTTCACGGTCAAACGAGCCCTATAGCCGGTAAACCCCTATTTTGCTGATTTTCATGTGCTATAGTCCATGGATTTTTGGTGATTTGGAATTCCGACACTATTTTTGCCAAAATTTTTCATGGACGTCCGTTAAGAGCCTAGCTATGGAGCCAGTTGGTCCCGATGGGCTAACTGACCCATTGTCAAGGTCAAACAAGCCCTAGAGTAGGTAAACTCCCATTTTGCCGATTTTCGTGCGCTATGTCCATGGATTTTTGGTGATTCGAAATTTCGACGTGATTTTTGCCAAAATTTTTCATGGACGTCCGTTATGACCTTAGCTATGGAGGCAGTTGGTCCCGAAAGGCAAACCGGTCTATTTTCAAGGTCAAACGAGCCCCAGAGCAGGTAAACCCCCCATTTTGCCTATTTTCGTGTGCTATAGTGCATGGATTTTTGGTGATCCAAAATTCCGACGTGATTTTTGCTGAAAGTTTTCATGGAAGTTGGTTATGACCTTAGATATGGAGCCAGTTGGTCCCGACGGGCAAACCGGTCCATTTTCAAGGTCAAAAAAGCCCCAGAGCAGGTAAACCCCCCATTTGGTCGATTTTTGTGTGCTACAGTCCATGGATTTTTGGTGATCCGGAATTCCGATGTGATTTTTGTCTAAAATTTTCATGGACGTCCGTTAAGACCTTAGCTATGGAGACAGTTGGTCCTGACGGGTAAACCAGCCCATTTTCATGGTCAAACGAGCCTAGAGCAGATAAACCGCCTATTTTACCGATTTTCGTGTAGTATAGTCCATGGATTTTTGGTGATCTGGAATTCCGATGTGATTTTTGCAGATATATTTTTCATGGAAGTCCGTTAAGACCTTAGCCATGGAGCCAGTTGGTCCCGACGGGTAAACCGGCCATTTTCAAGGTCAAACGATCCCTAGAGCAAGTAAACCCCCCATTTTTGCCGATTTTCATGTGCTATATTTCATGGAATTTCAGTGATCCGGAATTCCTATGTGAATTTTGCTGAAATTTTTCATAGACGTCCATTAAGACCTTAGCTATGGATCCAGTTGGTCCCGACGGGTAAATCGGCCCATTTAAAAGGTCAATTGAGCCCCATAGCAGGTAAACCCCCCATTTTGCCGATTTTCGTGTTCTATAGTCCATGGATTTTTGGTGATCCAGAATTCCGACGTGAGTTTTGCCGAAATTTTTCATGGGCGTCCGTTAAGACCTTAGTTATGGAGCCAGTTGGTCCCGACGGGCAAACAAGCCCCAGAGTAGGTAAACCCCCCATTTTGTTTATTTTCGTGTGCTATAATCCATATATTTTTGGTGATCCAGAATTCTGATGTTATTTTTGCCTAAATTTTTAATGGACGTCCGTTAAGACATTAGGTATGGAGCCAGTTAGTCCCGACGGGCAAACAAGACCATTTTCAAGGTCAAACGAGCCCTAGAGCAGGTAAACTCCCCATTTTGCCGATATTCGTGTGCTATAGTCCATGGATTTTTTGTGATCCAAAATTCCGACATGATTTTTGCCGAAATTTTTCACGGACATATGTTAAGACCTTAGCTATGGAGCCAGTTGGTCCCGATGGGAAAACATGCCCATTTTCAAGGTCAAACGAGCCACAGTGCAGGTAAATCCCCATTTTTCCAATTTTCGTGTGCTATCCATGGATTTTTGGTGATCCAAAATTCCGACTTGATTTTTGCCAAAATTTTTCATGGAAGTCCGTTATGACCTTAGCTATGGAGCCAGTTGGTCCCTACGGGCAAACCGGCAATTTTCAGGGTCAAACAAGCCCAGAG
>JAJONR010000995.1:0-145238 GCA_029582245.1 Solanum etuberosum | reverse complement strand
CCGACTTGAACGTGGAATAGATAGGGTGCACATCCTTCACCTCCGAATAGATGCGACTTAAATGCAAATATCTTTCAACGCAAGTTTCCTCCGACTTGAACATGGAATAGATATGGTGCACATCCTTCACCTCCGAATAGATGCGACTTAAATGCAAATATCTTTCAACGCAAGTTTCCTCCGACTTGAACGTGGAATAGATATGGTGCACATCATTCACCTCCGAATAGATGCGACTTAAATACAAATATCTTTCAACGCAAGGTTCCTCCGATTTGAACGTGGAATAGATAGGGTGCACATCCTTCACCTCCGAATAGATGCGACTTAAATGCAAATATATTTCAACGCAAGTTTCCTCCGACTTGAACGTGGAATAGATAGGGTGCACATCTTTTACCTTCGAATAGATGTGACTTAAATGCAAATAACTTTCAACGCAAGTTTCCTCCGACTTGAACGTGGAATAGATAAGGTGCACATCCTTCACCTCCGAATAGATGCGACTTAAATACAAATATCTTTCAATGCAAGTTTCCTCCGACTTGAACGTGGAATATATATGGTGCACATCCTTCACCTCCGAATAGATTCGACTTAAATGCAAATATCTTTCAACGCAAGTTTCCTCCGACTTGAACGTGGAATAGATAGGGTGCGCATCCTTCACCTTCGAATAGATGTGACTTAAATACAGATATCTTTCAACGCAAGTTTCCTCCGACTTGAACGTGGAATAGATAGGGTGCACATCATTCACCTCCGAATAGATGTGACTTAAATGCAATGGCCTTCTCGGTGAATGAAAATGCAATGGCCCTCTTGGCAAATGAAAAATTCAATGAACCTCTCACGAAATGAAAAATGCAATGGCCCTCTTGGAAAATGAAAAATGTAATGGCCCTCTTGGCAAATGAAAAATGCAATGGCCCTCTCGGAAAATGAAAAATGATATAACCCTCTTGGCAAATGAAAAATGCAATGATGAATGAATCGATGATTGTCCACTGTAACGAGGTGGATGGCTCGATGATTTGTCTTGAAAGTGTCATTGCCTCAATGCTTTCACCTGTTCCTGTACTTGAAAAGGAACAATTAGTATACACAATGTCGCCTTAGCTAGCGACTTAATCAGGAAACCTTGAGAAAAGATTCTTTGAAAGAGAATGTGTACAAAATGCCTGATCACTTTGACACATGTGAGAAATCAACATTTTACTTTTGACCTTTTTTTTTCTTATTGTGATTTATGTCTTACTGGGGGATTTGTACGAGGCGCTGGTGGCTTGCATCCTGGATTTATTCTTCTCCATTATGGCAATGTTGGAGATTTTGAAGTTGACTTGGAACTTCGAGCGATGATGGATCATTTGAAGTTGACTATCAAGCTTTTGACAGTACTTGGTAGAATTTTTGAGGTCTTCCTCAAAAATTTTGTCCCAGTTAGAACTCTTGGCAAATCTTAAAATGATCTCCAATCTTGACTTGCTGGAGATAGCACCTTTATTCTGAATTTTTGAGATATTCTCAAAAATTCTGTCCCAGTTTTTATTACAAGGAGAGCAGAAAATCACACTGGGTACATGACTGAGCCGTCGTGGCGCCTACATATCCTGTTGAGCTAGAAATCAGGTCAAATGTAGTTCCAATCCTGTAGATGATGAATACTGCAAAGAATCTGAGACAAGGTCATCAGTAGAAAATGTACTGTATGAACATGATGAAATATGAAAATGATATTCCTTGCGATATTCAAAGCCTAAAGACAAAAGATATGTCACATTATTGAAACGAACGACCCAATGAAGTGAAATAGACGTCTCACACTGATGAGATTAGCCTAATGTCACATTTTACAGTGACCAAACCAGAAAGGAAATGCAAATTTATTTATTTTTAAAGCAAAGAATATAAAAAAAAATGTTTTGAAAAATATTAAAGGGTGGGTGCTTGCTCACCTCTTTTTTTTTTTTCATAGAATAAACAATGTGAAGAGATAGTCAAGTCTTGACTACAATTGGTACCAGGAGTCAGTATTGCATGTAAATCTGTCCTTCTTTTTTTTTTCTAACTAAGATTGAATTCAAGGTAACTCCTACAACTTCAAGTGGTACCTCAAACATACTTAAGGGTCAACAAGATTTGTTCATTTTTCTTCAAACAAAGGTTTTGAATTTTACCAATCATCATGTTTCAAGTGCCCTCACAACAAAGAAAAATCTTATTTAACACATATTTGAAGCGTTTAATTTGAGGACATTTTTCAAAGTGCACTCACACTCGCAAGAATGTTCAACGCATGCAACTGTGATACCATATTCTTGGCCCTTATGTAAATCTCCACTAATGTGAGAACATTTGGAATGAGATCACGTAGGACTTTTCATTGGCTTGTAACATAGGCTTAGGGACGGGTAGGATATATATTTGGGATAGGAGTGACTTAATTCCTTCTTGAGCGTCACAGTGAATTTGTGCTTTTGACGATTGATACACATTTGGCATCTGATCATCTTCATTGTCCCCCCCCCCCTCCCCCTTTTCGACTTCTTTTGAATTCTCATTCGTTGGAGCTTTTTCTTTTTTCACCCCTTTGTTTTGACTTCTTTTGAGTCCTTATTTCTTGGAGCTTTTCTTTTATTTCACCCCTTTCTTTTGAGTTTTTCTCCTTTTGTTGGAGTATTTTCCTTCTCATCTTTCATTGACCTTGTAGGGGTGTTTTTGTCTTTCTTTATTTCTTTCCACCTTCCTTTTTTTTCTCTTCTTTTTCTAGAAGTCGTTTTTTGCTTCCTTGACTTTGGGAGACTTTGTATCTTTTGCCTTAGGCAATTTCAAACATAGATCTTCTCTTATAATTTGCACACTCTTGGTGCACTCAAGAAGGTTGAGTCAAGAGAGGGATAGTACATGTAAGCACTCAAAAGGGGTGGTGGCTAAGATGTGGTTGTCCAAAGAGAGGCTTCAGGCTCAAAGTGGGGAAATCTAGGGATCAATGTCATTTGGTAGGTTTTGAAAGGCGCAATCGGGTCAAAGAAGGCCTACAATCCTTTCCCAAACCAAACATAACTGAGGATTTCGCCTCGACAAACATTCAAGCCAAGTTCTAGATCAACAGTGCGATGCAATTGAATTTTGATCTAAAAGCTCATCACACAATGCACATGAAATCATGAGGTTTGTTTTTTTCTTATCTTGAATGCCTGCAAGAGAATTTTCAAGAATCACAAAAGTACAAATGAGAGGTACCAAAAGAGTCTATAGTTTACCCCAAAGTCAGTCCTCTCTATCATATCTAATATTTTTACATGCTCTTAACTGCATTGGTCTCATTTGAGCTGAAGACATGATTCTTATAATATGTACACAATGTTTTTTTTTTGAAAGAATGAATACCGAATCTGAGAAGGGCTGCCTACGTAACTCACCGAGATAAGAAACAGGTGTGCGTAGTTCATGCAGATATGCTTTTGAAAATATGCACAAACTATTTTACTTTTCTTTTTTTGATTTTTGGAAAAATAAATACCGAACCCAAGAAGGGTTGCCTACGTATCTCATTGAGATGAGAATCAAGTACGCGTAGTTCATGCAGATATGCCTTTGAAAAAATATGCACAAACTATTTTACTTTTCTTCTCTTTTTTTTTTTGAAATTTGAAAGAATAAATACCGAACCCAAGAAGGGCTGCCTACGTATCTCACCGAGATGAGAATCAGGTTCGCGTAGTTCGTGTAGATATGTCTTTGAAAATATACACAAACTATTTTACTTTTCTTCTCTTTTTTTAAAAAAATTTGAAAGAATAAATACCGATTCCAAGAAGGGCTGCCTACGCATCTCACCAAGATCAGAATCAGGTTCGCGTAGTTCGTGCAGATATGTCTTTGAAAATATGCACAAACTATTTTACTTTTCTTCTCTTTTTTTTTGAAATTTGAAAGAATAAATACCGATCCCATGAAGGGTTGCCTACGTATCTCACCGAAATGAGAATCAGGTGTGCGTAGTTCATGCAGATATGCCTTTGAAAATATGCACAAACTAATTTACTTTTCTTTTAAATTTCAAAGAATGAATACCGAACCCAAGAAGGGCTGCCTACATATCTCACCGAGATGAGAACCAGGTTCGCGTAGTTCGTACAGATATGCCTTTGAAAAAATATGCACAAACTATTTTACTTTTCTTCTTTTTTTTTTTTTTGAAAGAATAAATACCGAACCCAAGAATGGCTGCCTACGTATCTCACCGAGATGAGAATCAGGTTCACGTAGTTTGTGCAGATATGCCTTTGAAAATATGCGCAAACTAATTTACTTTTCTTTTTAATTTAAAAGAATGAATACCGAACCCAAGAAGGACTACCTACGTATCTAACTGAGATGAGAACCAGGTTCGCGTAGTTCGTGCAGATATGCCTTTGAAAAAATATGCACAAACTATTTTACTTTTCTTCTTTTTTTTTTTTTTGAAATTTGAAAGAATAAATACCGAACCCAAGAAGGGTTGCCTACGTATCTCACAGAAATGAGAATCAGGTGTGCATAGTTCATGCAGATATGCCTTTGAAAATATGCACAAACTAATTTACTTTTCTTTTTAATTTAAAAGAATGAATACCGAACCCAAGCAGGGCTGCCTACTATCTCACCGAGATGAGAACCAGGTTCGCGTAGTTCGTGCAGATATGCCTTAAAATATGCACAAACTATATTACTTTTCTTCTCTTTTATTTTGAAATTTGAAAGAATAAATACCGAACCCAAGAAGGGCTGCCTACGTATCTCACCGAGATGAGAATCAGATTCGCGTAGTTCATGCAGATATGGCATAAAATAATTTCAAAATTTAGACAAACTCGGAGCGATTCATTGTATCCTCTTAACTGTCGATCTTTGTACTATTTGTTGAATGTGGTCTCTCATTTTTCTTACAATAACCACTTGTTGTTGTATTCTTTTTTTTTTGAATGTCTCTTGGAACTGTGTCTTCACCCAATTATCCACAAATTGTTATCACCATCCCCGACTATTGTCGGGGATGGTTTTCCTGTAAAAATATGAGAAATGTTTGAAAGCAGGGCCAACATGCAAAAATAACAAAAAATAAATGAGTGTGACCTCATAGTCAAACACTCCCTGATTTATCTTTTTGGTTTGATATTAATGTCTGGTGAAATCTAAAAACTCAAATTTCGCGAGACTTCTTGTCCCTTGCAACTTCGGACGAACAATGACCTCCAAATTCTAACATAAATCCACCTCTGGCTTAAAGAGAAGAAAAACTCAAAAGGTAAAAGTGTTAGTTCGTGTTCATAATGGCTAATGCAACATATCACACAAAGAATTAATTAAACACATAAGCAGTATTTTGATTGAAGACAAACTCAATTATATCACATAACATACAAACAATTATTGCGCGTCCTATACAAATATGTGACCCTTTTGTGCCAAGGGTAGGCCTATCGATCTGAAGGATGTATTATGCCATTTGACAACATTTCATTGTCCCCGAAAACACTTAGTACAAAATTTATGAATAATTCAAATAGGATTACAAAATAAGGAAAAAAAAGGATACAAATAATCAGTACCACGCAGGGGTACCATCCTAAACTAAGCCTTTGTGGAAGGTAGTTCCTCTTGAGCTTCTTGTCATCTCTGAATGCCAACACCTTTTGGATGAAATGGCAACCTGTAAAAATCCTTCTTCAACTAAAGTAAGCTATTAAAATAAACCTCCAACCCCGAGTGACAATGATTTTCCAAATGTCGTACACATCCTTCAAATTTAAACACATAAGTATGATTGTCCGTTTAGGCCGAAGGCCATTTTGGACTCAAGGTGGGCATCTAATGGGCCCAACACGCCTTGGGTGTTGGGTCAACTTAGTTCAAATGCGCTAAATCTGAGATTTGGTTTCACTATACGCTAGTTGGCTAAGAGTGGTTTTTGAAAGACTGGGAACCCAAGCGGACAACATAGGCTGGAACTCACGACAACCATTGGACGCCTGACGTACCAATAAATTACCGATCATTTCAAAAAAAAGGTCGAGTATAAAAAGTCCGGCTGCGATTACGCAAAAATCGTTCTTAATATACTATACATACATGTCAAAAAATGTCATGAATGCAGCAACAATGTACATACAAAAAATCAGATAAAGAATAAACCACAAGTACAATATACAAATAATCAACAAAATATACAAAATACAAGGTATAACACAATAAAAGAAAAATCTCCTCAATTTGAAAAAATGAACTCATAATGATTAGAACCTCTATATCCCCAGTGGAGTCACCATTCTGTTTACATCCATACTTTATTCAAATAGGGCGAAACATCGCGGTGACTCAAAAAATAATCAATTAAGTCGATTTTAAAAGAATTTCAAGAATAAACGGATTTTAAAGGAGTCGCCACCTAATTTTAGGAAAAACTAGGAAATCAATTAAAAATGTCTACGAAACCAATATAAGGGTTCAAGTTATTTCAAAGGGAAGGTGTTAGGCATCTTTCGAAATCCACAAATGTGGGTCTGGACTGAATTCATTTTTTCAAATTGAGGAGATAAAAATAATATACAAGTATAATAAACATGCAATATACACAAATAATAAAATAAAACAATAATATCTAAAACGACCTAAGGTTTGCCTAACATCGATAATATACACAATAATGAATAAAAAATATAATTCGAACTCCTTTCGAATAGCTTCAATGGGAAGCGACTTCGGGGTACTTGTAAAGACACTTAGTAAAGTGTTAGTAATAAATAAATATGAACAAAAATAAATGAATCAAATAATAACTTAAAATAAAAAACCCGTCTTATCAACATGGGAGGCCTTGGAAATTGACGGTAATTTCTTCATCGGCCATTTTAACATACAAAATATATGAACTTAAACTAAATTTCCGTCTTTTAACATTAGGGAGGCCTCGAAAATCAACGGAGAAATTTTTTCATTAGCCATTTTAATTATCAAATATATTAAAAGAATAAAAATAACAACATAATATTCTAAATCAGTGAGCAATAAACCAATACAAAATAATAACCAACTAAAAATCAATCAAAAGAAATTAGACTAACGATTAAATCATTTCAAAATACAAATAATTGCATTATTCAAATAAAATACACAGTAACAAACCAAAAGAAAAGACAAAACAAGTAAAATATTAAAGAATAACAAAGCAAAATTAACCAAACTAACACAAAATGACACAAAGTAAATGAAAACTTAAACAACTAACACCAACTATAACATTACCAACAAACCCATATTAATAACACACAGAAAACAAAGCTACTAGAAAGTTAAACACACAAAATTACTTAAATTTAATAAAAAAAACATGTCAAACCAAGTAAAAAATATATATATATACAAATCGTGAGCATTGTTAGTATATATTCAAATTAATTAATGACAAAGAAGTATTTAAAAATGCAATAGAAAATGTATAAACACAAAAAAAAAAAAGTATATTAATAACAAAAAATAAACAGACAATTAAAAAATCAATAAATGACTAAAATAAAATAATAATATTAAAATAAAGTAAGAGAAACAAAGCTTGCCATGGTTGTTGGTTCTCTGGTTACGTATTCTGCTCGCTGGAGCTTGATGGTTTCGAGACTACTGTTCCAGGTCGCTTGGGAGCTCGGAGCTTCGCCGGAGTTCACCGACTTTGAGCCAAACACCTATAAAGCAGAAGAAAAAATTAGAAGGGGAAGAGAAGGGGACTGGCAGACTTTTATTATTTCTCCGGCTCATCGAAGCCTTGAGCTCCTTGCCGGGATAACTGGTGGTTTTTGGGGTTTCTGGTTGGGGTTTCTCCGATGGTTTGGATCTTGAAGCTTAAGCTTCGAGGTGGTTCTCTGGTTACTGCTGGTCAGCGAAGAGAAAAGAAGAGAGGAGGGTGAAGTTTGAGCTCGGAGGTGATCTATTCCAGTGGAGGTTTGGGAGGTCGTTTTTGATGATTTTGGCGACTGTTTTGGTTGGATTTGGTGTTGTTTCAGGTGGGTTTGTTGTTATTGTTAACTGCCATTCGCCGGAGCTGGCATTTCTGGTTGGTGTGGTAAGAGAAGAAGAGTAAAATGAGTGTGTGAGGGAGTGATGGTTTGGGAAGCTGGTGGTTCCGGTTCGCCGGAAAAAGAGAGAAATGAAAGTAAGGGTTTTGGGGTTTGATTTCACTGTTGTGTGGCTGGAAAGGTGTGACATTTGAGCTTTTCGGAGTTATTTCGCCGGATAGAGGTGGTGCGAGCTCGTGAAAATAGTGTCCTTGTCACCGGAAAAGTTAGACAAAAAAATAGGGGGTTGGGTTTGTCGGAGTTTGGCCAGAATCCGGGGTGGTGGTGATCGGAAAAGTAATGAATAGTAAACCCTTTTTGGTAAATGAAATATGAAAATTTCCAACCCCTTTGTCTAAAAAATGATTCACCACCCCCTAACTTAATGACCAAGCTATTCTTTAAATAGGAAATTGAAAACCACCAATAGTACAATACCACTATCTTAAAACCATGAGCTAAAAACCACTAGCTAATAAAATATCTGTGTATAAAATCTTATCAATATTTGAATGAATTTCTGGACTATGCAAAATATCAAAATGAATATTAACAAATAAAACGAATAAAATGAATATTAAAATATCTAATGAACGTAACTAACGACATGTGAAAAATGCAATTTAGTAGAAATAATGATTTAATCAAAATGAACAAATATTTGAACGTAGTCAACTGGCTGTGACAAAAAATATGTAATTAAAATTAATTGATAAAAAATCCTGAAATTTTGACAAATAATGATAAATATCGATAAACTTATCTAAAATTATAAAAAAATGTATTTTGAACTATTAAATAAATAAAACTTAAAAGTTATGAATTTTGAAAATGTTACGCCAAAATTGGGTGTCAACACTCGGTATGGTCACTATGAATTTTTGGTTATGTCTTTTTGACTAACTAATTCTCTGGCAGATTTTATGGATTTAAAGAATAGGGTATGCAAGCAGTATTTGGATATGTTCGTCATTGTGTGAATAGATGACATCTTGATCTATTATCGGAGTGAGGATGAGCATGCCCATCATTTAAGAATTGTCCTACAAGTTATCAAGGACTGTCACTTGTTTGCTAAGTTTAGCAAGTGTGAATTTTGGTTAAGGTCGTTAGCATTCCATGGCCATATAGTCTCACGAGAAGGTATTTAAGTTGATCCGAAGAGGATCGAGGCAGTTACGAACTGGCCTAAACCTCTTTCTCCCTTGATATTTGGAGTTTCTTAGGTTTATCTGGTTGCTATAGATGGTTCCTGATAGGATTTTTCTCTATTTCTTCTCCTTTGACTACCTTGACTCAGAAGATAGTGAAATTTCAATGGTCCGAAGATTGTGAGAAGAGTTCTCGTGAGTTGATGACTCAACTTAATTCAACCCTAGTTTTGACTTTACCAGAAAGTTAAGATGGTTTTGTTGTGTATTGTGATGCCTCCAGAATTGATCTTGGTTGTGTTTTGATTTAAAAGTGTAAGGTTATAATATATGCTTCTAGGGAACTTAAAGTTCATGAGAAGAATTATCCGATTCACGATTTGTAGTTGGCAACGGTGGTTTATGCCTTGTAGATATGGAGACACTATCTATACGGTGTTCATGTGGATGTGTTCACCGATCATTAGAGTCTTCTATATATGTTTAAACAAAAAGATTTGAATCTTCTCCAAAGGAGATGACTCAAGTTATTGAAGGATTATGACATGAGTGTCCTTTACCATCCGGTTAAGGAAAATATGGTTGCAGATGCTCTTAGTAGATTGTCGATCAATAATGGTGCTCATATTGAGGATGATAAAATGAGTGATTTCTTATGTGCATAGATTAGCTCGTTTGGGAGTACATTTGGTTTATTTAGAGGATGGTGTAGTTATTGTTCAAAATAGGTCAGAATTGTCTCTTTTGCCGGATGTTATGGCAAAACATGATAATGATCAAAAAATTTGTTGAACTGAAGAAAGAGGTTTCCGAAAAATATATTGAGGCTTTCTCCTAAGAGGGAGATGGAGTACATCGTAATCAAGGTCGTTTGTGTGTTTCGAATTTTGATAAGTTGAGGCAACATTATACTTTTAGAAGCTCATAGTTCTCGATATTCTATTCACCCGGGAGCCACTAAGATGAACAATGATCCACGAGAACTGTATTGGTGGAATGAGATGAAAAGGGATATTGCAGAATTAGTGGCTAAGTGTCCAAATTGCTAACAAGTGAAAGTTAAGCATCAAAAATCAGACAATATGACTTAGGATATTAGCATTCCTACTTGGAAGTGCTACTTGGATGTGGGAAGATTTAAATATGGAATTCATTAGAGGTTTACCCTACACTCGTCGACAGGATGATTCTATTTGGGTGGTTGTAGAGCAAATGACTAAGTCGGTGCATTTTCTTCCAGTGAAGACATTCTATTTAGCTGAGGACTATGCTAGGCTCTATATTCGGGAGATGGTTAAGTAGCATGGTGTGCCTTTGTCCATCATTTTAGATGAGGTACCTAGTTCACCTCTAAATTTTGGAAATCATTTGAGAGAGGTCTTAGTAATCAAGCTAAGCTTAGCATAAATTGTCACCCCCACACTGATGATAAGGCTGAACAAACTATTCAGACTTTGGAGGATATGTTGATAGCTTGTGTGATTGACTTTAAAGGTAATTGGAATTATCATTTTCCTTTGATTGAGTTTGCTTATAATAATAATTATCACTCGAGTATTAAGATTTCTCCATTTGAGGATCTCTATTGTAGGAGATGTTTGTCTCCTATTGGTTGGTTATAACTTTGTGAGGTGGCTTTGATAGGGCCTGAGTCAATTCATGAAGCTATGGAAAAAATTTGACTTATCAAGGATAGGTTGAGAAAGACTTAGAGTAGACAGAAATCTTATGCAAATGTGAGGAGGATAGAGCATGAATTTGTCACCGATGATTGGGTGTACTTAAAAATATCACTTATGAAGGGAGTGATGAGGTTTTGTAAGAAAGGGAAGCTATGTCCCCATTATGAAGGCCCATAATAGATTGTAAGGTTATTCAGTAATATGGCTTATGAGTTGGATTTGCCTTCAATTTTTGCACACATATGGTACTTCATGTTTCCTTGTTGAAGAAATGCATTGGTGATTCGACAAAAAATGTGCCTTTAGAAAGTGTCGGTGTAAAGGAAAATCTCTCTTACGTAGGGTCCTAGTTTAGATTCTTGATCAGCATGTTCGTAATTTGATAAATAAAGAAGTTGCTTATGTGAAAGTCTTTTGGAGGAATAAGTTAGTTGTGGGTGCTACTTGGGAGGCCGATATGATGTCCAAGTACCCCATCTTTTTTTCCTCTGGTTCACTTTCAGTGTTTGGTAATAATTCCTCTTATGTACTCTTTGGATTCATGTGTTTCAATTATTCTCAAGTTTTTTGTATGCATGCATCTACATGAAATCAATCTTAAACTCCATGTTTTAGCTTAGACTCAGCCATTCCTCAACTTTATGTGTTTTTTCATTCATGTTGGGCTGTAGATCTTTCCCTACTCTTTTCATGCCTAGTTTATTCTCATTCAAGGACGAATGTTCCCAAGGGGGATATATTGTAACACCTCGTAAGTTCCTAGTTAAGATAAATTATAAAGTTGCATAAACATGTTTTTGTCTCCTTGTAATTGGTGTTTACAAGCCTAAAGTACTGGTTGTAGTTGGTTTGACAGCTCATTGGAGTGTCTCGTGGTTGACACTTAGGATTTCAAGACTTTGGTTTGGTGATTATGAGTGGTAATTATTGAGAGTAGGTGTTTCTGTGGGTCTTGGATGTGCTCATAGACATAAGCCCGGAAACTTGAGAAATGTTAATCCTTAGACCTCACTGTACGAGTCAACAGTTTAACTCGTAAATAGAACTATGAGCCATGGTTGGGTCTAGTAATGGAAATCTTCAAAAAGATGTACTTTTTAGTACTTGAATTCTATGAAGGGACTTTACGTGCCACACAATGGAATACGGGTCATACATCATGGTTCAAAGCCTGAGACTCAGACCTTATCTATCAAGACTCAATCTACGATTGGTTTCTACGGCTCGTGAAATGGACTATGAGTCTTAGATGGTAGCCCACGGTTTATTCTTCAAAAACTTGAACTTTCAATAAATGGGATCTATGAGTGGACAATACGGTCTGTAGAAGGATGTATGGACCGTAGATGGCTTTGTAGAAGTTATTCGGTAGTTATTTCTTAAGGGTAGTTGGGTCTTTTTCTACTCTTTTAATTCCTATACTATGTCTTTTAAAGCTTATTTTTGAAGAGTATAACTGATTCCTAAGACCCCTAACCTCCTCATTCACTCCTATTCTCTCAAATTCCAAAATCCTCTTTTAAGTCTTCTCTCCCATGGAAAGATCAAGGCTCCAAGGATTTAAAGTCTTCTTCTCCAATATCAAATAGGGTTTCTATAAAGGTATGTAGGAACTTCATCAATGGGTTCTTATTCACCCATTGAGTCCCAAAGAAACCTTAATTTCTCAATTTATGATTATTCCCCTATTCTAGGGTTTCATGATTTCTTATGGGTTCTATTGAATTTAAACTTATTCTTCATGATTGATCTTATTATGAATTATTTAATCATAATTCAATGTTTTCATTGATATTTTCATGAACCCATGCTATAAAATTATTTTTATGATCATGACTAAGCTATTTCAATATGAATGCATTATGTTATGAATATTATGCTTTTAAAAAAATATTAGTATGTTTATATGATTATCATGATTTATATTCTTCAGATGAGTGTCTCAAAGATTATGTTATGAAATCATGATTTTAAGGAGCTACTCTTATGATTATCAGATTTTCCATGAATGATTTAGTATTAGTAGATTCTTACTATTTCTATGATTATGATTATGTATGTTTTCTGTTGGGACTTTACTTAGCAACGAGTGAACCTTGGGATTAAGGCTCTCCCGTTAGTACATGCCTGAGACCTTTAGTAGCTATCCCCTTGTCCTAGAACTAACTGCCCCTGTCGGACTTGTCTTTCTTGACTTTAGCTAGTGGATCCACCTTAATTCATGACTCATTGTCTTTATCTTGGCCTATAAAACACTCTCTTTTCATTGTGGTATTAGTACACTAAATGCCATGTTATAGCTCTTATGATTTATGTAGGTTAACAATATCTCCCACAAATGATTATGATTATGCGTATGATTTTTAAAATATTGCATTGACTTGGCTCTATGTTTTCGGAATCAATTCATCATTTTTCATGTTATTTTTACTCGGTCATTACATTATCATGTTTTCAGACTTATCATGTTTGTATGTCATGTGTATGCATTTCCTTATATTCATTACATTTTGAGTACTGACCGCATACTTTTCTACATATATTGTTTCATAATATAGGTATTCACGAATCCCATCAAGCTCATGATTAGTATGGACTCTTATTAGCTTTGCTTTGCTTCGGTGAGTCCTTATGGTCTGGGACATGCCACTTCTTCTTTCTTATGTTCATTCAAAGTTTACGTTTAGTTTTCATATGTTCGAGTGAGCTAGGGCTTGTCCTAGTGACTCACTTATGTTTAGAGGCTATTTCACACATTAGTATTTCCACATATGTGTATTTGTACTCAGATCCTCTATATTATATTGAGATAGTCATTGAGACTGATTCTATTTATCATGTTATTTCAAATATATATATTTTCTTAGCGGCATGCTATGCCATATGTCTAGATTGGGGACACTCGTGGCTCTAGGCACCATGTCACATCTATGGGGTAGTCTTGGGTCGTGACAGTTCTATACAACTGATCTAATGTAACATTATGGGAGATTTTAGGTTTTTGTGTGGCCACTCTTATGTTAGATAAGGCTTTCCTATAAAATATTCAGAGAAGTAGCCATTCTGAAGTTAGATCTTGGGATATGCTAGATTATATCAAGGGTTTCTGGTGTAAGATTCCACAAAGGACTAGGCATTTTGAATATAATATTCAAGGATGTGTTAGGTTCAGATAAAGCTTACTGATGTAAGATTCTAAAAGGGACTAGTTGTTATGATGTAATATTTTAAGAGATGCACAGTTTCGTTTATCCCGATATCAGATTCCGGGAAGCTGTTAGTGTTCATTATTGAGTTGTGCCTTGTAATGTAGATTTTGTTTGTACCCATTCAGAAGTGTTATTGTTTGCACGATTACCATTGATATGCCTTTGTTTGTGCCTTCTAGATTTTTGGGGGTCAAGTTAGGTTTAGATAACTTTTTCTCTTTCATTAATAAAATAGTAGATTCACTATGATACATATCTGGTTATGCATTTATTATTTCCATTTGGTACTCATTGTAATGACCGTCCAAGTCATTTATCTGTAAATGACTCTGTTTCATCATTTAGAGCATTCCTATAGCAACTCCAAGTCATTTGTGACTTACTGAAATTGACGCTCAGTCACTTGGTCGTTCGTTTGGTTTTTATGCATGTTTCTGTGTTTTGTAGCTTTTTAAACTTGAATGCTTGACTTTGGTCAAAACTTTAGGAAGAGTTGTTAAGCATGCAATTTTGATTGTTCCAATAGAACTTGGACATCGAGATTGGTTTAGAATGACCCTTCGTGCGGATCCAGAGACTTTTGGGCTAGTTCTGAACCCCCTTGTGAATTTTGGCATAAAATGGAGCTTTGGCGTGGGACTCACTTTTCGTCGAGACGACCTCAGTAGGAAGTCTTGACTTCTTCGTTGAGGCTAGAATGTCGAATTTTGTGGGGTGAAATATTTCATTTACACCTGATAACGCTCAACTACACTTCATCCAATTCTAAGTGTAGGCGGTCGCTAACAAGTATAAACCCAACTAAAAGATGAGATTGATCCCACAGAGAGTGATACAGTAATGAATTCAATTAAGAAGTAAAGATGTGTCCTAATAGTTTGTAGAGGTGACGTTTTCGCAACATTAAAACAAATCACAAAGTTTCAATGATTAATATCAAATGGGGGGATTTGGGTAATCAATTTAAGACAAATAACACGGGAAGTAAACAAGTAGAAATTAGACCTTATGAGTGTGATTAGTTGAATGCTAATTTCGCGTAATGGGTGATTACTAGTTGCTCAAGGTTGTTGAATCTCAATGGGTAGGCTAGGTTTTGAATACAATAGTTATTTCTCAATCAACTATCGCACTTCAAGTGAGTTCTTTTGAACCTCAACGAGCATAACACTGCCAAACAACCCAATTACTTAATTAATCCATTCTTTCAAGCTGGATTTGTAAAGATGCAATCAAACCCACTTTCTCAAGCTAGATTTTTAAAGACACAGGCAATACAACAATAAATCAATAATTCTACTCTATTACCTCTTTCTCAAGCAAGCATAGAGAACTAATCTAGAATTGCATTTGCAACTACAATTCCTCAATTAAAACATAAAAAATTAATTGAACCCACTTCAAAACAACATGAAATTCAGCAACTAATAACACCCATTAGCTAATTAAATCATTCAACTACATAATCACACCCCTAAGGTAGAGGTTTTAGCTAAGCATAATGAAAAACAAGAAATCGTTACCAACGAAGTTTTCCATCTGATTTACTAACGATCTGCAATTCCCAAATGGTGAAATAGAAGCTAAAATATCACAATCTCTCAATCCCTACTAAAATTGTAAAGACAATGTTCTCGAATGTAAAAACTCTCAAAATCCCTGAAGTAAATAGTGTGGGGACTATTTTTCTTATTTTAAAAATTGTATTTATACGTTCCCAAAATTTCAGCACGGAGTCAACTCAGTGAAGTAAGACGGGCTCACCGACCAGTTTGGCGATCTGCCAAGTTGCTTCTATTCTCGCTCTTTGGTTTGGCTCTTTCATCAAATTATTTTGGAACTTTTGGCAAACTTGATGCCATCGCCGATCCTTTCGGCGTCTCACCAAATTGCTTGTTTGCTCGCCAAGTTGATTTTGTCCATGGGCTGTTTTGCTGGAACTTTAGGAGAGCTGAAGGTCCACTCGGCGACTCGCCGAGTGGCTTTGGCGAGTTCCAGCTTTGCTTTCCTTTAACTTTTTCAGCTTTTTCGCTCCTTTTTGTATCATAATGTCCTTGCCTCACTGTTAAGTCTTCATTGCTGCACATCAACATATTAACATCAGTTATGAGCATTAAATAGACATTGAGGACACTAAATCCTTGAATAATAAGCCCTAAATGAGTCGAAATCCCCCACTCATCAACACTCCCAACTTAAACTTTTTCTTGCCCTAAAGTAAAACACAAGATTAATCAGGCCAACAGGGATGTCAACAAATAGTGCTACTTGAGACTCAACACAAATGCACATGAGGTTCAATCTAGACATGCAATGTTCAATTGTACACTAAAAGTTTCAAACTATGACTACCCATCATCAAATAGAGTTCAAGTTCACAATGCTCACTCCCAATGCAAATCCATGCTCATCAAGAGTATTCGAATGCCCTCATGCCAAGAATGATTCCAAGCTCTCACGAAACCAATCAAAGATTACAATTTAAGGAATCAAAATCAACTCTCACACTCTCAATGATAAACACATGCATGATTTTACCCATAGGCTTGCCCGTATTTTCCGATCAACACATCATTCGGCTTATGCAAGATCACCAAGGTATTTCAAGGCTTGTAACTGGGCTAAGGGTAAAGGTATGATTATTTTGGCTTTGTGACTTCCACCTTCATGAAGAATGTCTCAAATTTCACATCGTTTTCTTTTCTTTCACTCTTTTCATGTCTCAAATTTCATATCTTTTTCTTTTCTTTCATTCTTTTCATCTTCACAACCCACACTTGGTATATTCAAACACAATTTTATATATATATATTTATATGGATTGGTTCCATCTTTTTCTTCAACACAAGTCTTCAAGGGTGAATTTCATAAACTTCTTGCTAAATTTCTTTCCTCATTCTTACCACACGCCTAAGTTGGCTATTCAAACAGACCAATGCTTCATGAAGGTTTTAGGTGGGGAGGAAAAGGCCATTTGTGTTCATGTTTCATCCAAAGAAAAGGTTAGGCTCAAATGGTGTCAAGCTATGTTCACACACTCACAAGGTGGTCACACAAAAGGTATAGCAATTTGGTTCACTTTCAAAGATTTATTTCTAAGATCATTTCCATCATTCACCAAAAATAGTCAATTGGACCAACGAGGCAAGTTCTAGATATCACCATCCATATATTTCAAGTAAACGTCTCCACACAAGCCATTCAACACAATCATCGATCATGACTCTACAAGTTAAACTCGTGTGCAATGGTCACTGTAAAAAATCATCTCGATAAATTGGCTAGTCACAATGGGATGCTAAGAGTTCACACAAGACTTATGCAACTCAAATTTCTTCTTTGGACTAGCTCAACATATTGTTCATCAGAAGTACTATTCAAGTCATCGGTATTGGTCATAACCGATACTCAAATGTACAAGAGAACATCCACAACATTCATAAATAAAAGTATCAGGAGATGGATCAATGAGATTAAAACCAACATTCACAGATTAAGCCATAATGAACGGGAAGTTTCAGACACAAATGGTAGCACCAAAATGGTAAAAACAAGCAATCATCCAAAACAGAACAAAAAAACAAACAAAATACAACCCAAGGGGATATGTATGAATATACCATCACCCCACCAAAAGAACTAAACAGTGTCTTCAATGTAATAAAAAATAAATGTCTCAAAAGTAAATAAAAGTGCAGGAGAGTCAAGATCACCTTGTTAGGCTAAGCCTGAGGTGAACTCTGTGTGGCTGGCGCATCCTCAATCGGGGCATCAGTGCCCGGTTCTCCTTCAATACTGGATGGCTGCGCAGTGACCTCCTCCGTAGGCTGAGACCAACTGGAACCTATCATAGATATATCACGCAAGGAAGTCTCAGTAACAATCCGGACCATCTCACCCTCAAGGTCCTCCAAATCCTCATACACCGCCTCCTCATGAGTCGCTAACTCCTCCTCATTAGTCTCTAGCGTATCTGACTCATCATCATCATCAGCTACAACAACATCTCCGGTCAGAGTAGCTGGAGGGATCTTAGAAGTAGTTGGCATATCTGAACAGGGCCCTCGAAAATGTCCACATTGCCCCATAACATCGAGATGTTAGTGGACTTCAGCTCATCCACATCACGCCGCAACCCAGCAACTTCAGCCTTCAAGGCTATCACATCATCTGACTGGCGATCACCCCGCTCACAAGCCTCAACCCGCATGGTGAGGGCATAAAATGCTAGGTTGTAAGCCATAATCAGCTCATGTTATCCCCTCAGATCCTCCTAAATAGGAGCTAGAGAAGCAGCTATAGCTCTCTCTATCATACCTGAGATGGTTGCCTCAACCCTAGAATCCCTCACATCAGCCGAATGAGCGAGGTGGCCTATTTTATATAGAATGTCCTGTGTCAATGTGAGACGGGAGACAGCAGCAGCAGCAGAAGTAGCAGGGGTGGAGGAGTTAAGCATAATTGTCGGCTCACCGGCCAGAGTAGAAAGAGTAGTATCATTCTTCACAGACTTTAGATCGACAGTTGGGAATGTATCCATTGGTGTCGCCATCCTCCGCTTAGACTAGTCCTTCATATACTCAGCCTCGATCCTCTTAATGTCAGTAGATAAGGTAGGAGTCACCTCAATAGTGGTCTTCACCATAAATGGCACTCTAGCCCAGCGGCACATATCACTGATGAGAATCAGAAAAGGCAATGAGGTCTGACTCTGTTTGGCCCTCATAGACATCTCCTCAGCAATAATGGACCCCAAGTTTAGCCTCTCCTGATCAATAATGCACCCTAGAAGTGCATCCTTTGGATGCCTGACATTGGACTCATTTTGGGACGCCATCAAGGTGCTGCTAATAAAACCGAACCAATACCTAGGAGACACATTCACATCTCTCTTTTCAATCAGGACCCCTGCCTCTATCCATGGGGGTGAAGCATCATATAGTAATGGGGCCAACCACCCCGTCAATTCGTCTAACAACTTTGTCCTGAGTTGAGTAGTCAAAGTATTGACTATCCAGACTGTGGAAGCAAGAAACTCATTTATGTCCGTCTCACTTCATTTGACTTTCTTCCCACGCATCTCAACAAACTCTAACAGAGTCGCTGATCCAGCTTTCTTCTTACCTTTCGGGAGTAATTGTGCATAGCTATCATAGAACTCTCTGACCCACGTAGGCACGTACGGATTCTGGGTTTTTGTGAACTGCTCAAATTTTTGGAACCGGAGTGTCTCCCACACTACTGGATATCTGTCCAGTACCCCATATGTGGACAACCTCTTCTCCTCTAGAATTTTCCGCATACCGGCAGCCTTCAGCCGGTTCATAGAGCGTGGCAGAGGTCCTTGGGATGGAGGAACTTATGGTGCCTATTTTGCAGCCTATGCAGAAAGTGGTGGAAATATCGGGTGTGCCGGGAGTCGTGTTGGATCATCCAATGCTTTAGACTACAACTTAGCATGTCTGCGCTTTAGTGTCTGATTATCTGCTGGCTCTGACTCATAGATTGGAGTCCTAGACCCTACATAATTCTCACTCTCAGAACTAAGATGTGGTGATGTGGGTGGAATATATGCCCATATTGTCAGAGTTAGAACTGCTCGAACTGGGCTCAATTAGTTGCTTTCCTTTTCCCCGACCACTTGTTTGAGTAGGTCGAGGTCTAGTGGGTCGAGCAGGTGCAGCCTCCGCAACAATAACTACTTCTTTTGCCCTTTTTTCCGGGGTTGAGGACCTTTTACTGTAACTTTTGGCCTAGCCATATCTGTCAAATGAGCAAATAAAATGAATGTGGTTGTAAAGGTTAAGTGAAACTACAATTATCAAAAATGCAGGAAGACTCGTCGATCAACTCGGTGCATCACCGAGATCCTTCGGCGAGCCTTAGCAAGTTTGCCCAAAGTCACAGAACAAGATATTAGAAATTTAGCACAAAATGGTGAGGTAAAAAGTCATTCAGCGAGTCGCCGAACTTAATCGACGAAGCAAAAAATGGCTCACCGAATATCACAGAATAATTTAACAAAAACTGGGCTTTAAAAAGGCGAGATTAAAGTTATTCGGTGAGTCACCGAGTCAACTCGGGAAGCACATGTGTATCGCTGAAAATCACAGAATAATTCAGCACTAAATCAAGTCAAATAGGCGATGGAGAAGACATTCGGCGAACCACCGAGTTACTAGGCAAGCTCGACTTAGCTCGCCAAATGACCCGACGTGTCAAATTCCAAGCCCAATTTTCAAATTTTCGACCATCAATGTACGACAAAGCAATTCACACACAAACCTACGCAATTTAGGCCTACCGACTAAGCAATTTTAATCCGGGATACTTAGACTTCCCCCAATCGATTCAAATTCAACCAACACAACGACTTTGCCCTTAAGAATGATGTCACCCAATCCATCATTGGGAAAAATAAAGTAGTTCAGTTGAAATCGGGTTATTCAGACTTCACCCACACAAAACCCAATATGCACATCCACAATTTACACAATTTAGGCACCAATAACAAACTCATTTAGGCTAAACAATTTATCGGGCAAGATTGATTTCAAATTATAATTCAACAAGCAATACGGCACACATTAGATCCATTAACTACTCAAAATCCTGCTCAGTATATATTATGAAATTAAGGTTAATTGATAAAACCAACCTCAATTGAAGACAAACCTCAAAGATGCAAGGGGAGTAAACCGACAGGTTCCGATAACACAAAGGCACCCACAAAAATTAAAGTAAAAACTACAATCTAGAGTTTGATTATGAGATTACAAGAGTTGAAAATTTCAAAATAAGGAGTGGTATTGAATTTAAAACGGTTGAAAGCCTTTGACCCTTCAGTTCGTGCCTCAGTCGGTGAGCCTCATTAATGTCACCGATCCACTCGGTGACGCGCCGAATGGCTTTTAGCCCGCCAAAGTTAACTGAACTCCAACCATTTAGTTGGTCCAAAAGGCGATCAACGTCGGGCTCGCCGAACAACTCAGCGGTACATCGAATGAGTTCTGAGCTCGCCCATTGGCCTTTTTCTCCCAAACTTCGAATTTAAACTTGCACATCCAACAAACGTTATTCAAATGAAGAAAATTAAATCTTTGGTTGCTTTCCAAGAAGCGCCTTATTTAACATCATGGCACGACGTGGTCATGGGATAATGCCTCATTTTTCGTGTTCACCAAAGTATCACTTGGGAGACCACCTTTCGGTCTTGGATTCAAATGAGTCAAGATCTGGCCTATCTGTGTTTCCAGCTGCTTAATGGATACCGAGTTTGATGTGACCATTTGGTTAAGAGAAGAGACATCATCTTTCATCTCCTTGAGCACCTTGTCCGATCCTTCCACTTTGTTCAAAATATGAGCAAGCATGTCCTTGATCCAGAAGTTTTCAGGATCAGCCCTAGGTTCTTTCGGTTTTTAACATTCGTGAGGAGCCACATAGCGATCTATGTCTGCATCTCTATATCTCCATTTTGTGCCATGGTCACGCCATTCACGATCTCGATCTCTCCAACCATCATCACGATCTGTATTCAAACCTTGATTTCTACCGGGCCTTGGATAGCTCGAACGGAACCCCCCGCTTGATTTTCTAAGAAATGCACTTCTTCATTGTACATGGCCTCAAAGTGTGCTTCATCACGATTTACACCATTATTAGTACTGACCGCATTTACAGCCTTGCAACCACTTCCCATGACATGTTTCATCAATAGGTCCATTTGGGTCATCATATTGGCCATGTTTTTATCTCGCTCTTGGTTCTTTTCCATTTGTTCGTTTGTCAGTCCAAGATTCAAAGGAGACACATGATCTTCTCTTGTGTACCATGCACGATTAATTTTCTTCATCTCATCAAGGAGGGTTGATGCTATGTCAAATGATTGTCTCCTGATTCCACCTCGAATGAGTTGGTCTGCAACACCTGTGTTAACCGTGTTAAAACTCTGGTAGAAATATTGTAATATCACATTGTCCGACAACCCATGAGTAGGACATTGAACCAGCAACTTTTGGAACCTCAACCATGTCTTATGGATAGGTTCGCCATCAATACGCTTAAGGTTCTGAATATTATCCCTCAACTTGACCATCTTCGAAGGAGGGAAAAACCATTCATAAAACACCTTTGTCTGCTCCTCCCAAGAAGTAATCGAATCCCTTGGTAGTTCGGTCAACCACTTCGTTGCTTCCCCCATTAGAGAAAAGGGAAACAAATTAAACAAAGTCGGGCTGACTCTTGAGTGATGTTTTTGAAAGAAAATGGCTCACACACATCCACAAAGTTTCGGATGTGGTCATGAGGGTCCTCATGAGACAGTCCTCCAAAGAGACCCTTCATTTGCAATAGCTGCAACATTTTGCTGGTCACATGAAACACCGCACTGCCCACAGTTGGAGATAATAATATAGCACCCGCACTTCCCAACTGATCTTCATGGACATCATGCAAATTCCCGATGTCATCATTGTTGCCAAGTTGACTGGCGTTGCTCCAATTTACACTCATCTCTTCACTTGTTTTAGAGCAGCCAACAAGAAAACAAATAAGATAATTCAACTACAATCAAATTAGTTCACGACTATACTTCATTCAAAGAATTCTAAACACCACTCCCCTGTAGCGGCGCCATTTTTGATAATGCTCAACTACACTTCATCCAATTCTAAGTGTAGGCGGTCGCTAACAAGTATAAACCCACCTAAGAGTTGGGGTCGATCCCACAGAGAGTGATACAGTAAATAATTCAATTAAGAAGTAAAGATGTGTCCTAATCGTTTGTAGAGGTGACGTTTTCGCAACTTTAAAAAAATCACAAAGTTTGAACGATTAATATCAAATGGGGGGATTTGGGTAATCAATTTAAGACAAATAACACGAGAAGTAAACAAGTAGAGATTGGACCTTAGGAGTGTGATTAGTTGAATGCTAATTTTCCGTAATGGGTGATTACTAGTTGCTCAAAGTTGTTGAATCTCAATGAGTAGGATAGGTTTTGAATACACTAGACATTTCTCAATCAACTATTGCGCTTCAAGTGAGTTTTTTCGAACCTCAACAAGCATAACACTACCAAACAACCGAATTCCTGAATTAATCCAATCTTTCATGCTAGATTTCTAAAGACGCAATCAAACCCACTTTCTCAAGCTAGATTCTTAAAGATGCAATCAATACAATTATCAATCAATAAATTCTACTCTATTACCTATTTCTCAAGCAAACATAGAGAACTAATCTAGAATTACATTTGCAACTACAATTCCTCAATTAAAACATGAGCAATTAATTGAACCCACCTCAAAACAACATTAAAATAAGCAACTAACAACACCCATTAGCTAATTAAAGCATTCAACTACATAATCACACCCCTAAGGTAAGGGGTTTTAGCTAAGCATAATGAACAACAAGAAATCGTTACCAACGAAGTTTTCCATCTGATTTGCTAACTATCTGCAATTACCAAATGATGAAATCAAAGCTAAAATATCACAATCACTATTAAAATTGTAAAGACAATATTCTAGAATGTAAAAACTCTCAAAATCCCAGAAGTAAATAGTGTGTTGACTCATTTTTCGTCTTTCAAAAATTGTATTTATACGTTCCCAAAATTTCAGCACGGAGTCAACTCGACGAAGTAAGTCGGGCTCACCGACCAATTCGGCGATCCGCCGAGTTTCTTATCTTCTCGCCCTTTGGTTTGGCTCTTTCATCAAATTATTCTGGAACTTTTGGCGAGCTTGATCGCCATCGCTGATCCTTCGGTGTCTCACCGAATTGCTTGTTAGCTCACCAAATTGGTTTTTTCCATGGGCTGTTTTTCTGGAACTTTAGGCGAGCTGAAGGTCCACTCAGCGATTCGCCAAGTAGCTTTGGAGAGTTCCAGCGTTGCTTTCCTTCAACATTTTCAGCTTTTTCACTCCTTTCTGCATCATAATGTCCTTACCTCACTCTTAAGCCTTCATTGATGCACATCAACATATTAACATTAGTTATGAGCATAAAATAGGCATTGAGGACACTAAATCCTTGAATAATAAGCCCTAAATGAGTCGAAATTCCTGACCCATCACACACACGAGGTTCCAAACCAGTCCCACGCTCCACATTGTAAAATTTAGGACTTGGCCAAACCAATTGATATGCATCAGCTGGTGCAAACATCATTTTCCCTTCGCGTTTGTGGGGCACTTTGCCGCGCTCATGAAGGACAAGTGTGATGGGCTCCGTGATCACGAGGCCTAGCCGCGAATGCGAAACCCTCACGAACGTGGCTAGGTGTCGCTTACCAATTATTATAAGTTAATTGGAAAATGATGAATTTTTAATGAAATTTTTTAATAGTAATGTAAAATAGGAAATTTTTAAACAATAATTATTTCCATGAATTTGGTCTTATGATATCCGTTTTTGTACTGTCGTTGTCTTCATTTTGGAAAGAAGAAAACATATTTATTTTTCTAATTGGAAAATGGGAGGAAGAAAGTAAAAGATTAGTGAGTTTCTTATCAATTTGAGTTGCTTACAGCACTAAACTCCTATTTTATGATGTGTGATTCTTTTTCATTATCTACACTGCTAAAGTATTTAAACTGCAATTAAGCGTAGATATCCCTAAAAATGAATTATATATATTGCTATATAGTAGAAGAGAGAGTTTCAATAAGTCTCAACATGGTTGTTTACTTTTCAATTAATTTTAAAGTCAAGACATTTTGGTTAAATTTTCTACCAAATTGTAGCAAAGATACTGATATCTCTTTCTCTCTATTTTAGCATGTTACTCTTTCATCAACAGAAGAGACACTCATATCTCTTCTTCTCTATTTAGCAATAAATTATAACTCTTCTGCCTCCCTGTGTGTGGTGTTGTATCAAGTAAATGATTCTACCTATTATTATCTTCAGTTTTTGGTTATTTTTATTTACCTTGTGATTATTTTTTTGAGTTCTGCTTTGAAATTTATTTTCATCCTCCATAATTCTTAATCGAAGAAGAAGACCCAGTTCGATTCTTCTGTTTCTAGGTAGATTAAATTTATTTACTAAATCCGTAGGGTCTTCCTTTGAACTATAAGAATTGGGTCTTTTTTGAATCCACAAATTTGAGGTAAAGAGTTCAGATCGATACTCAAAAATTTATTCCTCTGGTCAATAGATTTGGCCAATATATAAAAAGTAATAGAATTTTTTCTCCTAACATCAGGGTAATGGGAAAGGGAAGGAATTAAGAGTGGAACAGTATGTAACAAATTAGTGCAAGTTATTGTGTTTTTTGTTTACTGCATTTACCAGGTCAAAACAATTATCCAGGTGAGGTTTGTTCACCTTAGAAAGTGGCTTGAGAGTTACGAACTTTAAGAGTAAGTTTGGGAGTTTGTTTAGTGGAATGAAAACACTTTAAGTTAGGAGTTATATTAGAAGTACGAGTAAGTTAATACAGAGTAAATATACGCTCTATTTTTCTCTTGTAATTCAGCAACTATATTTTCTATTCAAGAAAAGCTTTAGGTTGTTTCTTTTAGGTCCTTCTTTATTGTTCCTGCCTTCTTTCTTTTTTTATATGGTATCAAGATCCAGGTTGAAAGAGGAACTTTTTTCGTTTCAGTCTTCTTGTCTATCAATTTATCCTGTTGGAGGAATTTGAAAGTGTGAAGGGAAAGCTTTTGTTATCTGTAGCAATGGAATCCTCAAACGGAGGAAATACTCAATATGGAATAGAAAAACTTGTAGGATATAACTACAAGTATTGGAGAATGTGTATGGACGCATTCCTTCAAGGTCAGGATCTATGGGATTTAATTGTAGGAACTGATTCAATAATTCCAGTCGATACTCCTGAGAATGCCGAATCACGAAGAAAATGGAAGATCAATTGCGGAAAAGCTCTCTTTGCTTTGAGGACTTCTATTATCTAGGAGTTTATTGATCATGTTCATGATGTTAGCTCTCCAAAAGAAGTTTGGGACACACTCGAAAGGTTGTTTACCAAGAAAAATACAGCAAGGCTGCAACTTTTGGAGAAAGAGTTGGCAATGTTACAACAGGGAGGTATGTCAATCTCAGATTAATTTTTGCAAGTTAAAAGTATATGTGCTGAAATTTCATAGATTGATCTAGAAGAGAAGATTAGCAAGCCACGTCTACGACTCTATCTTATTCATGGGTTGAAAAAGGAGTACGGTCCTTTTGTCACTTCTGTTCAAGGATCTGACCTGTAACCTCTTTTTCAACCTAATTACAGATATCAAACCTAAATTGCAAGTATCAATTTAATTGCCCACTCCAATCAATCTCTTTTGAACATCAATCGGAGATCAAAAGTCGGAATTAAGTTTGCAACCTTAACCCATAAATTAACCCCATTCTAATTATCCCAAATCCATGTATGAACAACAACAAAATAGAGCATAACACAATACCCACTACATTAAATCAACACCCAACCCCATAATTACACCCCCAGACTTTGAGGTTCTAGCCACCCATCACAAAGTGCAAAAAGTTATACTTTCATGAAAGCAACCATGGATATCATGATATTAAACAATTATACCCACTTTAAATTCAACTTTAAATTATCAATTTCAAGAGCAAAGTTGAAAAACCCCAAAACTAAAAGTGTTCTCAAAAAAAATGTAAATGGCTTTTCTCGCTAAAACTCTATAGAAAAAGTATTTAGACTAGTCTCTCTCAAAGATTCAGAACCCTTCTTTCTCTATCTTTTGGTCAATTTAAAGTTTCCTAAAATTTTGTCCAAAATTCACTTGCGCGACCATTTTGGAGATGTTTGTCGTGATCTCTGATTAAATTCAGTGGATCACCATTTGATTTTTAGCTTGCCTTTCACTTGCTTTAAGCTTTAGATATTTGAACCTCGGTCGGTGAATTTGTTCAATTCTGCCTTTCACATTCGGTAGATTGCTGAATACCACCTTTGTTCACTTTTTAAGCCTTCGATTTTTTCTCCAAGTCCTGTCACCTTTGGCAATGGTCAGCAAGTTTGCTATTTGCATTCGGTGAGCCGTTGTTCCTCTTTAAGTTCACCGGCCTGCCTCAATTAATTCAAGTGTTGAGCACTGTTAATTTGGGTGCCAATTGAGCGATTTTCCCTTCTTGTTAGGTGATTAACAATATGGAGTTTACACTTCTTTTCATGTTTTTGGCCATTCTTTCAAACATTCTTCGTTGCCTTGTCCCTTAGCCTTCATAGCTACAAATCATCAAAATATCATTAAAACAGGATATAATTAGGCATTGAGGACACTAATTGTTGAACTAAATAGGCCTCAAATGAGTATAAATCTACCACTCATCAAGCACCCCATAGAGAAATACCTAGTGTGATGAAACCCTTATCAAAAAGGTCCTTTAACTGATGTTTCAACTCCTTATGTTCTATCAGAGCCCTTTTGTAAGGCGAAATAGAGATAGGCTAGGACCTACAGTCCATAGAAATTCCTACGGCCCGTACTGGTCAACCGTAAAACCAACTTCAGAAACCCAAAAATTCAATCATTTCCTATGAGACCTTTCTACGGTCTGTCATCTACTCTACGGTCCGTAGATCCCATGCGTAGAACACAAGTTCAACTCCAAAACTTCACTAAGTGAAGATCAGTTTTACGAGACAACCCTATGACCCATAGAACCAACTACGACCCATCAAACCCTTCCATAGGAATGAGGTCTTAAACCAAATCTCTAAATCCTTTATATGAGAGTTATCTACGACTCGTCCAAGTTCCTACGATTCTTCCTAGCTATTCGTAGGTCAATGATCAGAAACTTAATTATCCTAAAATCAACTTTAGGTTCTACGATTTCCTTCCTACATCTCGTAGTACTTACTACGGTTCATAGGTTAGTCTCATAGACCACTGCCTCCGAGGAATTTCTGCACTTTCCTTTCTTTTTCAACTTCCCAATTTCTGAGGTGTTACAGAATCCTTTATAGCATAATTTTATAGTCATAATAATAGCTCATTTAAATCATGATTTCATAACATACTCATTGAGAAACTTATCTTAAGCATCTAAATCGTGATATTCTTTCATAATGAGAAGTACTTCAATCAGAAGCATTCCATTTTCATAAAAATTAATTGATATTTATCTAAAAGCATCCTTGAATTCATAAAATCCTTATATCATAATGCATGCATATCAACATAGCTTGAATTCATATCATAAAATACTTGTATAATATGGGTTCATGAAAATAACATTGTAGACATTAAATTATGATGATATCATGCATAATAAGATCAATCATAATGAATAAAATTTAAATCAATTGATACCATAAGGAAATCATTAAACCCTAGAATTTGGGTATGAATCATAAATGGAGGATTGAGGTTTCTTTGGGACTCAATGGGTAAAGAGGAACCCATTGATGAATTTCTCACATACCTTGATGAAACCCTCGATTGAAATCTAGAAGAGGAGACTTGAAGCGTTGATTCATGAAGCTTGCCTTGGGAGAGAAACCTGGAGAGAAAGACTTGGGGTTTTGAGGGAATGGAGAGGATAGGGCCTTAGAGAAACGGTCATAGTCTCAAAATGGGTCTTAAAACTGATACGCCCAAAATACACATCCCTAAAGAAGTATAAGTGGTCGTAGCCAAATAAAGAACCTAACTAAGGTTAAGATCGATCCCACGAGGAATATGGTCTAGACTTAGGCTAATTTATAGTTATTTGTAATTTTAGTCAACTTTACTTCCGTAGAAAGGGGGATTTGTAAATAAAGTAATAGTTGATTGATTTGTCATAACAGTTAACAAGAAAACAGGATTCACAATGAGAATGAAACTAGGGCAAATCTGTTCCCCACAAGTTCTTAACTCATTAATCCTAATAATAGTAACTCTTTCCTAATGTTAACATGCAAGGTCGGTAAGTTAGGTATCTTCTAAGTGATTGGTCATCTAACTAGGGAATTTCACCACACAACTTGGTCGGTCTACGGGTGTATGTCTTACTAACCCTTACCCTTAACCTCAGAATATCCCTCGTGGTAGGTGGGTTGGGATATTAGATAGTTAATTATCACGCTAAATCGTCGTTGTTCAATCCCTTTGTCATTCATTATTTCCTTGGTCGGGCAAGTAGGTGTAACACCTTGGATTCAAAAAGATAGGAAGTTGCAGCTTTTCCAAGAATCTGGTGCCAGCACCAACGGAGCCACCAACGGCCCTTGGACTAACACACGGTCTGTGGGTAGCTTCATCGGTGGCCGGTCCAAATTTTTTCCAGAAGTGTCAAAGTTTCAGTACTTACATACAGTTTACCAGGACGGTTTGTTGTCCTATCCACGAGTCGTAGGTAGATCCCGTACGTGAGTCCTAGACTTAGGGAAATTTTAGAGTAAAAAGTTGAGATCCATGGCCAAGATGTACGGCTCGTAGGTGGACCCACCGATCGTACATGGGTCCATCGTTGGGAATCCAAAATTCATGGTTTCTGAACTGACCAACGACCGACCAGGACGGTTCATGGTCTGTCCAACTGATCGTAGGTCTGGCCGTTGGTGAGGTCGGCAGTTCTTTTTAGGAGGGTCTTTTGGGTCTTTTCCTAATTATTCTAATCCAATACTATGTCATTTTCCCTTTTGTTAGAAGCCATATATAAATGTTTTAACCCTCAAAATCTCTTAATTCAATTCATTCTCTCAAATTCTTAAAAAAATAACAAGTTCATCCTCTCCAATATTTCTCTCTCTAGAATCTTGAAGAAGAAGACTAGGGTTTCAAGTCAAGTCTCCAATTCCACCATTGAAGTAAAGCTTTTGGCATTAAGGCATGATAGTTTTCACCTATGGATCTCTTTCCTCCATAGGGTTCTTAAAATCTCCAATTTACAAGTTAGAAATCTCCAATTGAAGTTAGAGTTTTCTTCCATGTCATGGGTTCCTTTCAATATTGATATAATTGATTGTTTTATGAACTATTATGCATGAATTAATATAATTCTATGTTTTTAAGTTGAATTCTCATGAACCCATGCTTAACTCATGTTTTCAAGATAATGATGATTGGAAGTGGGTTTTGAACTATGAAAGAGGACTTTATGAAGATATGCATGTTCTTGTGAAATTGACAAA
The DNA here is from genome assembly GCA_029582245.1 of Solanum etuberosum. Classification (NCBI taxonomy): domain Eukaryota; kingdom Viridiplantae; phylum Streptophyta; class Magnoliopsida; order Solanales; family Solanaceae; genus Solanum; species Solanum etuberosum. The sequence goes on along the minus strand of JAJONR010000995.1, from coordinate 114,983 downwards.
ATATGATATAAGTTGCTTTGAGAGTAAAGCATAAATGTTGTTATTGTTGATTGTTATGAAAGGATTTCTCCCATAATACTCAATACATGAATGTGAAAGGTTTTTCTCACATAAAGGATTCTTAGAGTTGAAAGACTTTCTCAACTTAACTATGAATCAAATTTTAGGAGTTATTCTAATGGTAAGACAAGAGGCTTTTACCCATGTCCCCATAATGATAAGACAAGAGGCGATTACCCATGTCCCTTAAAGATAAGATAAATATGATTGATGACTAATCTGTGGGAATAACGCTTAGCACCGAGTGGACAAGTTGTGATTACCCGTGTCCCATAAACTATGTGCCACCATAGGTTGTCTTAGATAGACATTAGCTAGTGGATCCACTTAAGCTAGAAGTTCATGGCTCTTACCTTGGCATGTGAGGACACCTCTTTTCGGTGTGAGGTAGACACCGAATTCCATGTTATAGCTCACATGGTCTCTATGTCGGTTAAGGAAAATTTCCCACAACAATAATGATGAACTAAGGTTACTTCTAAAAGTATCGCACATGTATTCAAAGATGATTTTTACTTACATTGACCATGATTAATATTATACTTCTAAGCTCTTATCTTATGTTTTAACTTGGTCTTTTCATGTCAATAAAATGGCCTTTTTGCATGATTTTCATACTTTTATGCATTGCTATCATACTCGGTACAGTTTTGTACTAACGCATACTCTTGCACACATTCTTCCAAATGTAGGGTCCGACGCTCTAGATTTGAATCTCTGTGGCTAGGGATCACTTAGTAGATATTGAATATTGGTGAGTCCTCATATTTCGAGGACCGAGCCTTTATTTCATTATGTCTTTACATTTTGAGTTTTGTATATGATGTACGGGTTACGTCCCGATCACTCCTTATGTACTAAATGGCTTTGAGACATTATTAGACTCTTGCTTCATTTTATAAACTTTTCAATCATGAATATAGTCTTTTAAAATCTCTTAATGATCTATTATCTTGTATGATGTATGCTAAGTGGCCCGTGTAGGGCCTCTCAGGGTTCTATATGCCATGTTACACCTAGGGTCTACCTTGGGTCGTGACAAACATGGTAATCAGAGCACAAGGTTTATAAAGGTCCTAAAAGTCTCATAAGCCACGCCGAATAGAGTCTTATTCGTGAGTGTGAAGCGCGCCACATTTATGATTAAGAGGCTATAAGATGTTTAGGAAATTCCACTTTTTTCATCACTCTAAAGTTATGTGATAGAGTTTTAACTCTATAATGTGTACTTCCTAATCCTTATCTGATGCTCTACAGGATATGGCCACTCGAAGGGCATATACTAGAAGGAATGCGGGAGAGAATGTGGAACGAGAATCTCTTCCTCAAGTTTCGATCAAACCTTTGGCTGAGCAATTGACTAATGCAGAGTTTAGGGCTTATTTTACAATGTTGTCTCAAGACATGATGGTTCAATCCAATAAGGAGGTTGTGGTCCCCGTGAATCCTAATGTGGGTACGACAGTAACTAGGGTGAGAGACTACACTAGAATGAATCTCTCGGAGTTTCATGGTTCCAAGGTTGAGGAAGATCCTCAAGAGTATATTGATGAAGTATATAAAGTGTTGATGATCATGGGAGTGACGCCGGTCAAAAAGGTGGAATTAGCTGCTTACCAACTTAAGGGTGTCGCTCAAACATGGTTCAACCAATGGAAAGGAGAAACGGCAGAAGATGCGGGTCCTCTTGATTGGGAAAAGTTCAAAGTCGCTTTCCTTGATAGGTTCTTTCCCCTTGAGATGAGGGAGGCAAAGGTGTTTGAATTCATCAACCTTTGTTAATGAAATATGAGTGTGAAGGAATATGCTTTGAAGTTCACACAATTTTCTTGATGCTCTTACTATGATTGCCAATCCTAGAGCAAGTATGGGTAAGTTCGTTTCGGGTGTATCCAAAATTGTGGTTAAGGTATGTCGTACCGCTATGCTTATCAATTATATGGACATTTCTTGTCTTATAATTCATGCTCAACAAATATAAGAGGAGACCTTAAGGAAAGATCTAGGGAAATAAAAAAGGCAAGGACCAGTGACAGTGACTTTTAACATTTAAGATCTGGTGGACATGGTTGTTCTAGGTTCCGACAAAGGCTTTCCGGTCAAGGTATCTCAAATACTCATTCTAAGTTCAACAAAGATAGGGTGTACAACCCTGAACCCCAAGGAGGAAACAGTAGTGGATCTTCATTGCATACTTGTGCTAAGTGTGGAAAGAAGCATGAGGGTAGATTTCTAGCCGATCTAATGTATGCTTTGGTTGTGGTAAGATGGATTACAAGATAAGGGATTGTCCCTCAGTTTCTAAGAATGAAGGAGATAATCATCGACAGGCTCAACCTAATCCTTCATTCGGTTCTACTGGAAGTCAGAAGAAAAATAGATTTTAAGCACTTCAGACTCGTCATGAGCAAGAGGGTTTTCCTGATGTGGTTAACGGTGTGTTAAAAGTCTTCCAACTTGATGTTTATTCTTTACTTGACCTCGGTGCTACCTTGTCTTTTTTGACGCCCTATGCTTCTATGAGGTTTGATATTCTTCGGGATGTGTTGTTAGAATCTACTCCTATTGGTAATTCCATAGTAGCTAAGAGGGTCCATAGGAAGTGCCCCGTCTCCTTGTCCCATAGAGTCACTTGTGTTGATCTTGTAGAGCTTGATATGCTAGATTTTGATGTTATTCTTGGTATGGATTGGCTGCATTCATGTTATGCTTCTATTGATTGTAGAATCCATGTAGTCCAGTTTCAGTTTCCAAATGAATCCATCCTACAGTGGAAAGGGGGGAATTTTATGCCTAAGAGTCATTTTGTTTCTTGTATTAAAGCTAGAAATATGATCTCTAAGGGTTGCATATACCATCTTATTTGGGTTAGAGATATGGAATCCAAAACCCCTACTCTTGAGTCGGTCCTCATTGTTAATGAATTTCTGGAAGTGTTTCAAGATTGTTTGCCCGGTGTTCCTACCAAAAGGGAAATAGACTTCGTATAGACCTACTCCTAGATACGCAACCTATCTATATTCCTCGTCATCGTATGGCTCCAGCAGAAATTAAGGAATTAAAGGAGCAGTTGAAAGATTTGTTTGATAAGGGTTTCATCCGACCGAGTATCTCTCCGTGGGGTGCTCCACTTTTGTTTTTCAAAAGAAAGATGGTTCACTCCGTATGTGTATTGACTACCAAAAATTGAACAAGGTTACTGTTAAGAACAAATATCCTCTCCCAATGATAGATGACTTGTTTGATCAACTTCAAGGAGTAGGTTACTTCTCTAAGATTGACCTTCAGTCGGGTTATCACCAATTGAGGGTGAAGGAAGGTGACATTCTGAAGAATGCTTTTCGAACTCGATCTGGTCACAATGAGTTTTCATAATGTCATTTATTTTGACTAATGCTCCGGTCGTATTTATGGATTCGATGAATAGGGTGTTTAGACAATACCTTGATATGTTTGTGATTATATTCATTGATGATATATTTATCTATTCGAGCAATGAAGATGAGCATACCGATCATTTTAGGATTTTGTTGCAAGTCCTCAAGGACCAACAACTCTTTGCAAATTTTAGCAAATGCGAGCTTTGGCTAAGATCTGTGGCCTTTCTTGGTCATATTATTTCTGGTAAGGGTATTGAGGTAGATCCTAAGAAGACGGATGCAGTTAAGAGTTGGTCTAGACCTCTATCCCCTTCGGATATTAGAAGTTTCTTGGGTTTTGCTGGTTACTATAGAATGTTTGTTGAAGGATTTTCTTTGATTGCCTCTCCACTGACGGCATTGACCCAAAAGAAGGCTAAGTTCATATGGTCGGAAGCATATGAGAAGAGTTTCCAAGAATTAAATTATAGACTTACTTCCGCTATGGTGTTGACTCTACTGGAAGGAAGCGATGGGTTTGTTGTTTATTGCGATGCTTCTAGAATTGGGTTAGGATGTGTCCTTATGAAAAATGGAAAAGTTATTGCCTATGCTTCAAGACAACTTAAGATTCATGAAAATATGTATCCTACCTATGACCTAGAACTAGCGGCAGTTGTGTTAGCTCTTAAGATTTGGAGACATTATTTGTATGGTGGTCATGTAGATGTCTTTACCGACCAAAAGAGTTTGCAATATGTGTTTAAGCAAAAAGATCTAAATCTTCGTCAAAGAAGTTGGCTTGAGTTACAAAGATATTATGACATAAGTGTTCTCTATCACCCCGGCAAGGCAAATGTAGTGCCGGATGTTCTTATCGGTTATCGATGGGTAGTGTTGCTCATATTGGGGATGATAAAAAGGAGTTGGTTTGAGATGTTCATAGATTTTCTCAATTGTGTTCGGTTAGTTTACTCTACCAAAGGTGGTGTTATTGTTTACAATGGTTAAGAATCATCTTTTGTGGTAGATGTGAAAGCCAAGCAATGTCTTGATCCGACTTTAGTTGAATTAAAGGAAGCATTGCTTAAAAACTTTGTAGAGGCTTTCTCCCAAGGGGGAGATGGTGTGCTCAGGTATCAAGGTCGTTTTTGTGTCCCTAATGTTGATGACTTGAGAGAACAAATATTATCAGAAACTCATAGTTCTTGATATTCTAGTCACCGAGAGCCACCAAGATGTACCGTGACTTGCGGGAGATCTATTGGTGGAATAGGATGAAGGAGGATATTGTGGAATTTGTAGCTAAGTGTCCTAATTGTCAACAAGTGAAAGTAGAGCATCAAAAGTCGGGAGGTTTATCTCAAGTTATTAGCAATCCTACTTGGAAGTGGAAAGATTTTAACATGGACTTCATTGTTGGTTTACTACGCACCCGGAGGCAATATTACTCTATTTGGGTTATTGTAGATCGAATGACAAAATCGGCTCATTTCATTCCTGTCAAGGTTTCTTATTTGGCGGAGGACTATGCTAAGTTGTATTTGAGGGAAATAGTTAGGTTGAATGGGGTGCCCCTATCCATTATCTCAGATCGTGGTACCCAATTAACTTCTAAATTTTGGAAATCCTTCAAAAAGGGTCTTGGTACTCGTGTTAATCTTAGTACGGCCTTTCATCCACAATCAGATGGGCAAGTGGAGCGTACTATCAAAACATTGGAAGATATGTTGAGAGCGTACGTAATTGACTTCAAGGGTAATTGGGATGATCATTTGCCTTTGATTGAGTTTGCATACAACAATAGCTATCACTCAAGTATTAGTATGGCTCCATTTGTGGCTCTTTATTGTAGGAGGTGTAGATCTCCTATAGGCTGGTTTAAAGTGTGTGAAGTCACCTTGATAGGCCCCAAATCGGTACATGAGGCTTTGGAGAAAAAATTTCTAAGGAGAGGAACGTTGAAAACGGCTCAAAGTCGACAAAAGTCCAATTCCGATGTTAGAAAAAGAGATCTTGAGTTAGATGTACATGATTGGGTCTACTTGAAAATTTCACACATGAAGGGTGCAATGAGATTTGAAAAAAAGGGAAGCTTAGTCCCCGCTATGTGGGCCCATATAAGATTTTGAGGTGAATTGGTAAGGTCGCTTATGAACTTGATTTTCCTAATGATATGGCATCGGTACATCTCGTTTTTGATGTCTCCTTGTTACAAAAATGTGTTGGAGATTCGACATCTATACTTCCCTTATAAGGTTTGGGAGTTAAGGAGAATCTTTCTTATAAGGAAGTTCCAGTTGAGATTTTAGACTGGCAAGTCAAGAAGTTGAGAAACAAAGAAGTTGCTTCCGTAAAGGTTCTATGGAGGAATCAGTTAGTCGAGGGTGCTACTTGGGAGGCCGAGGCCGATATGATGTGTCGTTACTCTCATCTCTTTCCTTCTATCCCCACTCTAGCTTGAGATATTTATTTCCTCGTGGTTTACTCTTTTTGTGTCATGTGTCTTAGATATTCCCATGATTTCCTCATTTATGCATGTTCACGAAAAGCTTAAATTTTGAGAAAATGAGTTGACTTGATTGTTTTCTTCATGTTTATGTGCATTTGAGTATGAGTTGTATATAGACTTCATGAGATTATGTTTTGAACATTCTTTAGCATTGAGCTGATGTTTCCTCCTCGGATATGTGCATTTATGTGAATTGCATTCATGTTGGGCTGTTAGGTTAAGTTCCTACCATCCTTATGATGTCTTTAATCTCATTCAAGGACGAATGTTCCCAAGGGGGAGATAATGTAACACCTCAGATTCAAAAAGATAAGAAGTTGTAGCATTTCCAGGAATCTAGTGCTAGCACGGTCCATGGGTAGCTTCGTGGTTGGCCAGTACAATTTTTTTCCAAAAGTGTCAAAGTTTTAGTGCTTACATACGGTTTACCAGGACAGTCCATTGTCCTATCCACGAGTCATAGGTAGGTCCCATAGGTGAGTCCCAGACTTAGAGAAATTTTAGAGTCAAAAATTGAAACCCACTGCCAAGATGTACGGCCCGTAGGTGGACCCACGGATCATACATGGGTCCGTCACTGGGAGTCCAAAATTCATGGTTTCTTAACTCACCGACAACTAACGACCGACCAGGACGATCCTGTGTTTGGCCAACGGACCGTAGGTCTTGCCGTTGGTGAGGTCGGAAGTTATTTTTAAGAGCTTCAGTGATAAGGAACTTAAAAATAGAACCTAAAGCACCACAAGCTCTGGTTGATACCTTAACCAATAAAGTCACTCATGCCAAGTTTAAGGCTATTTTCCAAGAGTTAGCTAAATTCATGAAGGCTCAATCTAACGAAGAGTTTGTAGCTCCCATGAACCCAATACTAGGTACGGCGGCGACAGGGGTTCTACATTTCACAAGGATGAATCCTCCAGAATTCCATGGTTCTAAAGTGGTTGAAGATCCACAAGAGTTTGTTTAGAGAATTCAAAAGATTATGCACATTATAGGTGTGACTCCGACAGAAAATGAGGACTTGGCCTCTTAACAATTGAAAGGGGTTTCTCAAGCGTTATTTTCTTAATGGAAGGAATAAAGGGAAATTGATACAGGTCCCTTGGATTGGACAAGTCCAAAGGAGTGTTTCTTGACCTACTCTATCCCCTTGAGATGAGGAAGGCAAAAGTTCAAGAATTTATCAATTTGAGGCAATGGAATATGAGCGTGAAGGAATACGCCTTGTTTGTAATTAAAATTTAAGTCGAGGACAATTTTGACTTTTCACTACACTTATACATATATAGGTGTCTTTCATCCTGAAAAGCCACGTAAGATGCCACTTTTCTATTCACTTTTCTCTACATAGATCTTAAACCAAATCTATCATAGCTTGTTTTGTTCCCATATCCCTAGATCTTGAGTAATTGTGATAATTTTCTCTAGATTTGATCTCTTTTCTCAGTTAATTTCTAGATTTAAGTTTTATGTGCTTCTGATTTTATGGCAGTAGAGATTTTTTGCCAACCACATGGTGATTCACTGATTTATTTATTGTGTTTGGAGGAATTCATGTATTATCCATCCTTATATATATCCTCATCACTTTTGCTATATTTATGTGCTTTTCCATCCCTTGCATGTAATATATATTTAGTTTTTTTGAATTTACTAAATTAGGGGGTTCATAGGGCCACTAGATTTTGAGTAATCTTATTAATTTTAAAATTTAATTAAAAAATTATTTAATCTATCAAAAGAAAAAATTCTCATGTGTGATCATGTGCTAAAAATATTTGGAAAGATGGATTGAGACTTCTCACAATCGGATGCTCATTAAAATACAATGATAAATTTATGCACTCAATTGTCAAAGTATGCTCCAATAATGGTTGCCAATTCTAGAGCTCCGATGAGCAAGTTTTTTTCTGATGTTTCAAAAATGTTAGTCAAAGAGTGTAGAACCGCCATATTGATTAAGGAGATGGACATTTTGAGGTTGATGACTCATACTCAACAGATTGAGGAAGAGAAGCTAAAGGAGAATGCCAGAGAGACCAAGAGAGCATAGACAGATAGTTGTAACTACACTCATTCGAGGTCTGATGGAGGTGGGAATTCTCAGTTTCGACATAAGTTCTCTAGTCCAACGTCATCTAGTTCTCCAGTTTAGAAGTTCAACAAGGATAGGGTGTCTCACCCTAAGCCTCAAGGAAGTTCTCCTAGTGGTTAGACTTTCCCTGCATGTGATAGATGTGGGAAGAACCAACCAGGAGATTGCTTAGGCAGTTCTGATGCATGTTTTGGTTATGGTAAGATTGATCACAAATTACGAGATTGTCCTTCAGCTTTTGGAAGAGGTAGAGTTTTTGTCAGCAGACTCAACCTAGTTTTTCTTTAGGTCGCCTGACTCAGTAGAGAGATTCATATGGTTCTAGCGGTTAGCGTTAGAATAGGTTTTACGCTCTTCAGACTCATCATGATCAGGAGAGTTCTTCAGATATTGTCACTGGTATGTTATGAGTCTTTTAGTTTGATGTTTATGCATTGCTTGATCTAGGTGCTACATTGTCTTTTTTTGGCTCCTTATGTTGCTATGAAATTAGATGTTAGTTGATCTTGTAGAGTTAGACATGATTGATTTCGATGTTATTCTATGTATGTATTGGTTTCATGCTTGTTATGCCTCTATTGAATGTAGAACTCGAGGTGGTTAGGTTTTAGTTTCTAAATAAACCAGTCATAGAGTGAAGGGTTAGAAAATCAGCGCTTATGGGTCAGTTTATATCATGCCTTAAGGCCAAAAAGATGATTTCTAAGGGTTGCATTTATCATCTAGTTTGGGTTATGCATATAAATTCCAAATCTCTTACTCTTGAGGCAGTTCTAATTGCCAGTAAGTTTCCAAAAGTTTTCCCCGATGACCTTCCTAGTGTTCCTCCCAAAAGGGAAATTGACTTTGGAACTGACCCTCTTCTAGATACCTATGTATATCTATTACTCCCTATATAATGGACCCAGAAGAACTTAAGCAGTTGAAGGATTAATTTTAGGACCTGTTGGATAAGGGTTTCATTAGACCAAGTATTTCTTTCTTTCTATTTGTTCGAAAGAAAGATGATTCTCTTCACAAATCTATTGATTATTGGCAATTGAACAAGGTCACAATAAAGAATAAGTATCCCATCCCTATGATCGATGACATGTTCGATCATCTTCAGGGTGATAACTTTTTCTCTAAGATTGACCTTTGATCCGATTATCATTAGTAGAAAGTAAAAGAATGTGACATTCTGAAAATAGCCCTCAAGATTCGGTATGATCACTATGAATTCTTAGTTATGTCATTTGGACTAAATTTCATGGTATTCAAGAAATACCTTTATATATTTATGATTATGTTTATTGATGATATATTGATTTACTCTCAAAGTGAGGATAAGCATGAAGTTCATCCAAGGATCGTCTTGCTAGTTCTCAAGGATCGGTTGTTGTTTGCTAAGTTTAGCAAGTGTGAGATTTTGTTGAGGTCAGTTGCGTTCCTTGTCCATATTATCTCCGGAGAAGGTATTCAAGTTGATTCGAAGAAGACTACGGCAGTTAAGAACTAGCCTAGACCTCTTTCTCCTTCAGATATTTGGATTTCTTGGGTTTAGCCAATTACTATAGATGGATTGTGGAAGGATTTTCCTCTATTTATTCTCCCTTGACTACATTGACTTAGAAAAAGGTGAAGCTCCAATGGTCGTAAACTTGTGAGAAAAGTTTTCAAGAGTTGAAGACTCGACTTATTTCTGCCCTGTTTTGAAGTTGCGAGAAGGTTTTAATGGTTTTGTGCTATATTGTGATGCTCAAAAATTCGGTCAGATTGTATGTTGATACAAACCTCTAAGGTGATTGCATATGCTTTGAGGCAACTGAAGGTCCATGAGAAGAACTACCCAACTCATGATTTTGAGTTGGCGGTGATGGTTTTTGCATTGAAGATATGGAGCCATTAACTCTACAGTGTTCATGTAGATGTGTTCACCGATCATAAGAGTCTTCAATATATGTTTAAACAAAAAAAAATGAATCTTTACCAAAAGAGATGTCTTTAATTTTTGAAGGATTATGACATGAGTGTTCTTTACCATCCGGGTAAGGCAAATGTGGTTTTTGTCACTCTTAGTAGACTGTCCATGAATAGTATTGCTCACGTTGAGGATGATACGAAGGATTTGGTTCGTGATGTGCATAGACTAGCTTATTTGGGTGTTAGCTTGGTTCATTCCTAGAATGGTGGTGTCATTGTTTAGTATCGTCTCTTGTGTCAGATGTTAAGGAAAAGAAAAATAATGCTCTGGCTTTGGTTGAGTTGAAGAAAGTGGTCCTTGAAAAAACTATTGAGGCCTTCTCCAAAGGGGAAGATAGTGTGCTTCCCTACCTAGGTCTCTTGTGTGTTCTGAATGTTGATGAGTTGAGGCAATATATCCTATAAAAAGCTCATAGTTCTTGATATTATATTTACCTAGGAGCCACCAAGATGTATCGTGATCTACAAAAATTCTATTGTTGGAATGGGATGAAGAAGGATATTGTTGATTCATGGCTAAGTTTCAAAATTTCCAACAAGTAAAGTTGAGCATCAGAAATCGGGAGGTATGACTCAAGACATTAGCATTCCTACTTGGAAATGGGAATATTTGAATATGGACTTCATTACGGGTTTACCTCGCACTCTTTGACAGCATAATTCTATATGGCTTATTGTAGACGGAAGGACTAAGTCAATGCATTTCATTCCAATGAAGACCTCATATTCAGTTTAGGACTATGCTAAGCTTTATATTTGAGAGCTGGTTAAGTTGTACAATATTCCCTTATCCATCATTTCAGACAGAGATACTTAATTTATTTCTCCATTCTGGAGATTGTTTCAGAAGGATTTTGGTACTCAAGTGAAGCTTAGAACAACTTTTCACCCCAGACTAATGGTCAAGCCGAACATACTATACATACTTTGGAATATATGTTGATATATGGTATGATTGACTTTAAAGGTAATTAGAATGATCATTTGCCTTCGATAGATTTTTCTTATAATAACAGCTATCACTCGAATATTTCATATGGCTCAGTTTGAGGCTCTCTATGGTAGGAGGTGTAGATATCCTATTGGTTGGTTCAAATTTGTGAAGTCTCTTATATAGGGCCCAAGTTTATTCACGAGGTTATGGAAAAGGTTTGACTTATTAGAGAGAGGTTGAAAATGGCTAAAAGTCGACAGAAATATTATGTTGATGTAAGAAGAAGAGAGCTTGAATTCACCATTGATGATTGGGTTTACTTGAAAATCTAACCTATGAAGGGTGTGATGAAGTTTGGAAAGAAAGGGAAGCTTAGTCTTTGTTATGTAGGCCCATATAAAAAATTTGAGGGATTTCGGTAAGGTGGCCTATGAGTTGGATTTGCCTTCAAATTTGGCATCAGTGCATCTGATGTTTCATATGTCATTGTTGAAAAACTATATTTTTTATCCTACATCAGTGGCGCCATTGGAGAGTGTTGGTGTGAAAGAAAGTCTCTCCTATGAAGAGGTTCCAGTAGAGATTTTGGATCATCAAGTACTGAAGTTGAGAAATAAAGAAGTTTCTTCCATGAAAGCCCTTTGGAGGAATCAGTTATTTGAATGCGCTACTTGGGAGGCCGAAGCCGATATGATGTCTAAGTACCCCCATCTCTTTCCCTCCACTTCAATTTCATCTTGAGGTATTAGTTCCTCCTATGTTCTCTTTTGGATTCATGTGTTTCAGTTATTCTCATGTTTCCATATGCATGAATGTTCATGAAATCACTTTTAAAGTTCATGTTCTATCTTGGGGTCGATTACTCCTTGGTTTTATGCATTTTTATGTGTTTTGCATTCATGTTGGTTATTAGATCTCTTTCCTGTTCCATTCATTCTTGGTTGAGTCCCATTTGAGAACGAATATTCCTAAGGAGAGATATTGTAACACCTCGTCAGTGGAAATGTTAATTTGGAAGATGAAAAGTTGCAAAAAGTTGTTGTGTATTGGTTCCACGAGCCCATGTACGGACCATGGAAGGTTGTACGGTCCAAGGGAAGCAGTCGTGGTTGGTTCAAAGGAATTTTGGAAATTTCAAGTCATAGAGGACCTTGTACGAGCCACCAGTACGGCCCGTGGTTGGGTACATAAGTCGTAGTTGGTATCATAAATGGAGTTTCAAACATGGAGATTTTTTGGTTCCTTAATGCACAATATTAGCTTTTATGGGTCGTTCATTGGAAGACAGTTTTGTTCTAGCCTATAGTAGTTAACCGTTAGAAAGTTAGAGTTTTCAGTAATTGGAATACAGCTAGCTAGTACAAACCGTAAAGGGGAGCACGGGTCGTACTTGTCCATCTTTGGTTCGAAGCTTGAGGGTCTAAGCCTAAGTTGGGAGTTCAGTGTATGATGGATTTTATGGCCCTTTTAAGGTTCTATGGATCGTGGTTCTTGGTTCGTGCTTCAAAGATCAAAAAATTGGATTCCTAGTAAGTGATCCACGAAGGAACAGTACGGTCCGTAGTCCTATGTATGGACTATATATGTGTTTGTAATCCTCCCCCGGCATTTATTTTTCATGGTTAATTTTGGTCTTTTCCTACTCTTTGAATTCCTATACTACGTTGTTTCTAGCCTATTTCTAAGACCTATGACTTTTTTTACCCTCAAGAGCTCTCAATTCTTATATTCCAAGTTCTATAAAGGTGATTCTAAGGTTCTTCAAGTTCCAAGTCTCCATTCCAAATTGCAAGCTAAAGTTTCATCAAGGTATGTGGGAAAATAACCAATGTTTCCTCTTCATCTTTGAGTCCCAAAGAAACCTCAACACCTCTTTTATGATTCTTACCTAAGTTCTAGAGTTTCATGATTTTTTATGGATTCAATTAATTTAAAGCTTATTCATCATAATTGATCTTATTATGCATGATTTGATCATATTTCAATATTTTCAATGATAATTACAGTAATTCATGCTATACAAGTGATTTTGATATGAAATCAAGCTTTGATGATATGCATGAATTATGAATTGAAGAGATTATGATTTAAGGATGCATTCGAATAAGTGTAACATGATTTTATAAAATTAGGTTGCTTCCGATTGAAGTATGGTCATTATGAAATATTATCATGATTTAGATGCTTTTGATTAAGTGTCTCTTATGAATTGATTATATTATGAAATCATTATATTTTAAAGGAGCTACTCATATGATTTTGAGTCTTCATGAATGATTTAGTATTACTAGATTCTTACCATTTCAAATACTATGAAAATGAACTTGATATGATTATGCATGTTTTCTGTTTGGAGTTTACTTATCACGAAGTTGGACTAGTGGTCATTACCCAAGTCTGAGAACTATGTGTACCCATAGGATTGTCCCGATTTGACATTAGCTGGTGGATCAACCTAAGTTTAAGATTGTGCTCCTTACCTTGGAAAGTAGGACACTCTCTTTTAAGTGTGGGAGCATTACACTGAACTCCATGTTATAGTTGTCACAACCCAAGGTAGACCCTAGGCGTAATATGGTGTATAGAACCCCGAGAGGCCCTACACAAGCCACTTAGCATACATCATACAAGATACTAGAAATTTATGATAATTTCAAAACATAAGAGTTTTATAAACCGAAGCGGAAGTCTAACAATGTCTCAAAGCCATCTAGTACAAAAAGGGTGATCGGGACGTAACCCGTACATCATTTACAATACTGAAAATATAAAGACATAATGAATTAAAGGCTCGGTACTTGGAACATGAGGACTCACCAATCTTCGATATATACTAAGTGATCCCTAGCCATGGAGTTGCGAATCTGAAGCGTCGGACCCTACATTTGGTGGAATTAGGCAAGTGTATGCGTTAGTACAAAAATGTACCAAGTATGATAGCAATGCATAAAGTATGAAAATCATGCTAAAAGGGACCTTTTCATGATATGCAATGACCAAGCTAAAACATGAGATAAAAGAGTTAGAAAACATAAGTCATAAAAACATGGTCAATGCAAGTTAACATCTTTAAAACATTCATGAGATACTTCTAGAAGTAACCTTAGTTCCTTAGTGTGGGAGATTTACCTTTAACCTACATATAAGACCATGTGAGCTATCAACATTGAATCTAGTGTCTACCCCACATGACAAAGGGGTGTCCTACTTGCCAAGGTAAAACCATAAACTTCTAGCTTATGTGGATCCACTAGCTAATGTCTATCTAAGACAATCATCTGATGTGGACACATAGGTATGGGATAAGGAGATTGCTAATAGAAACCCATCCTCTACTAACGGAAGAGCTTCCATCTCAATATCCTTTCGGTGTTAAGCGTAAATCCCCAGAATAGTCATTATCTTACTTGTCTTATTATTAAGAGGCATCGGTAATTGCAACTTGCCTTATCATCCATGGAAGGCACATCAAGTAGCCAATCCAAGCTAGGTTTCATTAGAATAGCTCCTAAATTTTGATTTAAAGTTTAGATGAGAAAACCTTTCAACTCTAAGAATCCTTTATGTGAGAAAATCCTTTCACAATCATGCTTTCATGTGTATATAAGAAATCCTTTCACAACACAACAATAATCACATTGATACTTAACTCTCAAAGCATCCTTAGAACATTTACATTAATTTCATAAGAACATTCATAATTTCATAAACTCATCTTTCATAGTTCAAAACTCACATTATATCATCATAGATTAGAAAACATAGGTTATGCATGGTTTCATGGGGATTCACCTCAAAATATGGAATTATCTCTATTCATGCATAATAGTTCATAAAACAATAAATTGAATCAATATTGAAAGGAACCCATGACATGGAAGAAAACCCTAACTTCAATTGGAGATTTCTAACTTGTAAATTGGGGGATTTAGGAACTCTATGGAGAAAAGAGCTCCATAGATGAAGATTATCATACCTTAATGCTAAAATCTTTACTTCAATGGTGGAATTGGAGACTTGACTTAAAACCCTAGCCTTCTTCTTTAAGTTTCTAAAGAGAGAAATATTTGAGAGGATGACTTGATCTTGAGAATTTGAGAGAATGAGTTGATTTGGGTGATTTAGGGGGTAAAAATCTTATATAGGGCTTTGGGTAGAAGGAAAAATGACATAGTATTGAGTTAAAACAATTGGAAAAGAACCCAAAAGCCTCTTCAAAATAACTGTCGGACATCACCAACGGCTGGACCTACGGCCCGTTGGTCAGACCACGGACCGTCCTGGTCAGCCGTGGGAGGAATCAGAGACTTCCCATTTTGGACCACCATCGACAGAACACATGTAAGGTCTGTGGGTCCACCTACAGGCCGTACACCCCACCATGGGTTCCAACTTTTTATCTTAAAATCTCACTAAGTCTAGGACCCACCTATGAGACCTACCTACGGCTCGTGCATTGGACAACGGGTTGTCCTGGTGAATCGTATCAAAAATACTGAAACCTTGACATTTTAGAAATTTTGGACTGGCCAATCGTGGTCCCACCTATGGTCCGTGGTCCGTCCAACGGACCGTTGGTGGCTCCATTTGTGGTGGCACCAAAGTTTTTGGAAAATCTGAATTTTTCATCATTTGGAATCTGAGGTGTTACATTATCTCCCCCTTGAGAACATTCATCCTCGAATGAGATTCAAGACATCATAAGGAGGGTAGGAACTTAACTTAAAAGCCCAACATGAATGCACCTCACATAAATGCACATATTCGAGGAGGAAACATCAACTCCAAGATAAAGCATGCTCAAAACATCATCTCACGAAGTCTAAATGCAATGCATGCCCAAATGCACATAAACATGAAGAAATCAATCAAGTTAACTTATTTTTCTCAAATATAAGCTTTTCATGAACATGCATAAATGAGGAAATCATGGGAATATCTAAGACACATGACACCAAAAGAGAAAACCATGAGGAACTAAATACATCAAGCTAGAGTAGGGATAGAAGGAAATAGATGAGGATAACGGGACATCATATCGGCCTCCCAAGAAGCACCCTCAACTAACTGATTCCTCCAAAGAACCTTTACGAAATCAACTTCTTTGTTTCTTAACTTCTTGAATTGTCAGTCTAAAATCTCAACCGAAACTTCCTCATAAGAAAGATTCTCCTTAACTCCCAAACCTTCTAAGGGAACTATAGATGTTGGATCTCCAACAAATTTCTTCAACAAGGAGACATGGAAAACTGGATGCTCTGAAGCCAAATCATTAGGCAAATCAAGTTCATAAGTAACCTTACCAATTCTACTCAAAATCTGATATGGGCCCACATAGCGGGGACTAAGCTTCCCTTTCTTCCCAAATCTCATTAAACCCTTCATGAGTGAGATTTTTAAGTAGACCCAATCATGAACATCAAAATCAATATCTCTTCTTCTAATATCGGCATAGGACTTTTGTCGACTTTAAGCCGTTTTCAACATTTCTCTAATAATTCAAACTTTCTCCATAGCCTCATGTATCAACTTGGGACCTATCAATGCAACTTTACCAACTTAAAATAAACCTATAGGAGATCCACACCTCCTACCTTATAGGGCCTCAAATGGAGTTATGCCAATACTTGAATGATAGATATTGTTGTATGAGAATTCAATCAAAGGCAAGTGATCATCTCAATTACCCTTGAAGTCATTTACACATGCTCTCAACATATCTTTCAAAGTTTGGATAGTTTGCTCCGCTTTCCCATCAGTTTGTGGCTGAAAGGAAGTACTAAGTTTCACACGAGTACCAAGACCCTTTTAGAAAGATTTCCAAAATTGAGAAGTAAATTTGGTACCACGATCGGAGATAATGGATAGGGAAACTCCATGCAACCTAACAATTTCCCTCAAATACAACTTAGCATAATCCTCCGATGTATAAGAGGCCTTGATGGGAATAAAATGAGCTACTTTCATCATTTGATCTACAATAACCCAAATCGAGTAGGAATGCTAATATCTTGAGATAAACCTCCCGGCTTTTGATGCTCAACTTTCACTTGTTGACAATTAGGACACTTAGCCACAAATTCCGCAATATCCTTCTTCATCCCATTCCATCTATAGACCTCCCTCAAGTCACGGTACATCTTGGTGGCTCCCGGTTAATGTAATATTGAGAACTATGGGCTTTCGATAAAATTTGGCATCTCAAGTCCTCTACATCGGGAACACACAACCAACCTTGATATCTAAGCACTGCATATCCCCCTTAGAAGAAATCCTCTACGGACTTTTTAAGCACCGTTTCCTTCAATTCCACCAAAGTCGGATCAAGACATTGCTTGGCTTACACATCTACCACAAACGGCGATTCAGAAACATTGTGAACCATAACACCACCTTTGGTAGAGTAACTAACTGAATACCCAATCGGGCTAATCTATGAACATCTCGAACTAACTCCTTCTGATCATCTTCAATGTGAGCAACACTACCCATTGACAACCGACTAAGAGCATTCGCCACCACATTCGCCTTGTCGGGGTGATAGAGAACACTCATGTCATAATCCTTTAATAGCTCAACTCATCTTCCTTGGCGAAGATTTTAAATATTTCTGCTTAACACATATTGCAAACTCTTGTTGTCGGTAAAACCATCTACATGAACACCATTCAAATAATGCCTCCAAATCTTTAAAGCAAACACAATTGCCGCCAATTCAAGGTCATGGGTAGGGTAATTATTTTCATGAACCTTAAGTTGTGTTGAACCATAGGCAATGACTTCCCCATTTTGCATAAGTACACATCCAAACCTAATTCTTGAGGCATCACAATAAACAACAAATCCATAAAATCCTTCCGGTAAAGTAAACACCGGAGCGGAAGTAAGTCTATCTGTCAATTCTTGGAAACTCTTTTCACAAGCTTCGAACCATATGAACTTAACCTTCTTTTGAGTCAATGTCATCAATGGAGAGGCAATCAAAGAAAATCCTTCAACGAACCTTCTATTGTAACCAGCCAAACCCAAGAAACTCCTAATATCCAAAGGGGATAGAGGTCTAGGCCAACTCTTGACCGCATCCATCTTCTTAGGATCTACTTCAATACCCTTACCAGAAACAATATGACCAAGAAATGCTACTGACCTTAACCAAAACTCGCATTTACTAAACTTTGTAAAGAGTTGTTGGTCCTTGAGGACTTGCAACACAATCCTCAATTGATCGGTATGCTCGTCTTCATTCCTTGAATAGATTAATATATCATCAATGAACACAATCACAAACATATCAAGGTATTGTCTAAACACCTTATTCATCAAATCCATAGATACGGCCGGAGCATTAGTCAAACCAAACGACATCACCAAAAACTCATAATGACCATACCGAGTTTGAAAAGTCATCTTCGGAATGTCATCTTCCTACACCCTCAATTGGTGATAACCCGACCGGCGGTCAATCTTAGAAAAGTAACTTGCTCCTTGAAGTTGATCAAACAAGTCATCTATCCTTGGGAGAGGATGTTTGTTCTTAACAGTAACCTTGTTCAATTGCAGGTAGTCAATACACATACGGAGTGAACCATCTTTCTTCCTAACAAACAAAACTAGAGCACCCCATGGAGAGATGCTCAGTCGGATGAAACCCTTATCCAACAAATCTTTCCACTGCTCCTTTAATTCCTTAAGTTTTGTTGGAGCCATATGATAAGGAGGAATAGAGATAGGTTGCGCATCTGGGAAAAGGTCAATACCAAAGTCTATTTTCCTTTCTGTAGGAACACCAGGTAAATCATTGGGAAACACTTCTAAAACCTCGTTAACAATGGGGACCGACTTAAGAGTAGGGGCTTCGGAATCCATATCCCTAACCCGAACGAGATGGTATATGCAACCCTTAGAGATCATTTTTCTACCTTTAAGACAAGAAACAAACTGACTCTTAGGCATAGAATTTCCCCTTTTCCACTCTAGGATGGGTTCATTTGGAAATTAAAACTTGACTACACGGGTTCTACAATCAATAGAAGCATAACATGCATGCAGCCAATACATACCAAGGATAACATCAAAATCTAGCATATCAAGCTCTACAAGTTCAACATGAGTGACTCTATGGGACAAGGAGATGTGACACTTTCTATAGACCCTTTTAGCCACAATAGAATCACCCACTAGTGTAGAGACAGAGAAGGGATCTAACAACACACCCTGAAGAATATCAAACCTCATAGCCACATATGGTGTTACAAAAGACAAGGTAGAACCGGGGTCAAGTAAAGCATAAGCATCAAGTTGGAAGACTTTCAACATACTGGTAACCACATCGGGAGAACCCTCTTACTCATGATGAGTCTGAAGTGCATAGAATCAGTTTTGCTACGGAGCACTTGAACCTGAACCACTAGGTGGAGCTTGTTTACATTCTCTACCCCTATTCATAAGCATTGGTTAATCCCTTATTTTGTGACCGCTCTTACCACAACTGAAGCAACCATCCATTTCGGCTAACATTTGCCCTCATGCTTCCTTCCACACATAGCACAAGTAAATAATAAAGATACACCACCATTCCCTCCTTGAGGGTTAGGTTTAGACTCCCTATCAATTTTGAACTTAGGAGGATTATTGGAAGAACCTTGATCGTAAAACCTTTGTCGGAATTTAGAACAACCATGTCTCTCAGACCTTGAATGTCAAAAGTCACCATCACCGCTTTTGGCCCTCTTAGCCTTCTTAGACCTTTCCTTAAGTTTCTCCTCTTAAATTTGTTGAGCATGAACCATGAGATGAGAAATGTCCATATCAATGAGAATCATAGCATTACAATATTCCTTAACCACAATTTCAGACATTCCCGAAAAAGACTTACTCGTTCTTGCCCTAGGATCGGCAACCATAGTAGGAGCATATCTAGACAATTGTGTGAACTTCAAAGCATATTCCTTCACACTCATATTTCCTTGACGAAGGTCGATGAATTCAAGAACCTTTTCCTCCCTAATGTCAAGGGGAAAGAACCTATCAAGGAATGCAACTTTGAACTTTTCCCAATCAAGAGGACCCGCATCTTCCGCCCTCTCTTCTTTACATTCGTTGAACCATATTTGAGCAACACCCTTTATTTCATAAGCAACTGATTCCACCTTTTCCACCAGCACCACTCCCATGATAATCAACACCTTATATACCTCATCGATGAACTCTTGAGGATATTTCTCAACCTTAAAACCATGAAACTCTGGAGGATTCATTCTATTGAAGTCCCTTAGTCTAGTTGTCGATGTACCCACATTTGGGTTCATGGGGACCATAACCTCCCTATTGACTTGAGCCGTCATCACTTGAGCCAAATCTTGAAAAGCAGCCCTAAACTCCGCATTAGTCACTTGTTCGACCAAAGGCTCGACCGGAACTTGAGGAGCTTGAGGAGGAGAATCTTGTTCCACATTCTCTCCCGCATTCCTTCTAGCATATGCCCTTAGAGTGGCCATATCCTATAGAGTATCATATAAAGATTATGAGAGAGACAGTATAGAGTTAAACTCTATCGCACGACTTTAGAATAATGAAAGAAATGGAATTTCCTAAACATCTTATAGCCTCCCATTCATAAATGTGGCACGCCTCACACTCATGAACAAGACTCTATTCGATGTGGCTTATGAAACTTCCTAGGACATTTCAAAACCTTGTGTTCTGATTACGAAGTTTCTCATGACCCAAGGTATACCCTAGGCGTAACATGGCGTATAGAACCCCGAAAGGCCCTACACAAGCCATTTAGCATACATCATGTAAGATAATAGAAATTAAAGATAATTTAAAACATAATTTCAAAACATAAGAGTTTTATAAAATGAAGTGGAAGTCTAACAATGTATTAAAGTCATCTAGTACAAAAAGGGTGATCGGGATGTAACCCATACAACACTTACAATACTGAAAAATGTAAAGAAGTATTGAATTAAAGGCTCGGTCCTCGGAACATGAGGACTCACCAATCTTCGATATCTACTAAGTGATCCCTAGCCATGGAGATGTGAATCTGAAGCGTCGGACCCTACATTTGGTGGAATGTAAGTAAGAGTATGTGTTAGTACAAAAATGTACCAAGTATGATAGCAATGCATAAAGTATGAAAATCATGTTAAAAGGGACCTTTTCATGATATGCAATGACCAAGCTAAAATATGAAATAAAAGTGTTAGAAAACATAAGTCATAAAACATGGTCAATGCAAGCTAACATTTTAAAAACATTCATGAGATACTTCTAGAAGTAACCTTAGTTCATTATTGTGGGAGATCTACCTTTAACTGATATATAAGACCATATGAGCTATCAACCTGGAATCTGATGTCTACCCCACTCCAAAAAGGGGTTTCCTACTTGCCAAGGTAAGACCATGAACTTTTAGCTTATGTGGATCATCTAGTTAATGTATGTCCAAGACAATCATCCTATGGGGCACATAGGTAAGGGATAAGGAGATTGCTACTAGAAACCTGGCCTATACTAACGAGAGAGATTCCATCTCAATATCCTCTTGGTGCTAAGCATAAATCCCATAGAATAGTCATTATCTTAGTTGTCCTAATATTAAGAGGCATAGGTAATAGCCACTTGCCTTATCATCAATGGAAGGTACATCAAGTAGCCAATCCAAGCTAGGTTTCATCAGAATAGCTCCTAAATCTTGATTCAAAGTTTGGTTGAGAAAACCTTTCAACTCTAAGAATCATTTATGTGAGAAATCATTTCACAACCATGCTTTCATGTGTATATGAGAAATCCTTTCATAACACAACAATAATCACATTGATACTTCACTCTCAAAGCATCCTTAAAACATTTACATCAATTTCATAAGAACATGCATAATATCATAAACTCATCTTTCATAGTTCAAAACCCACATTATATCATCATAGGTTGGGAAACATGGGTTATGCATGGGCTCATGGGGATTCATCTTAAAAATATACAATTATCTCAATTCAGGCATAAGAGTTCATAAAACAATTAATTGAATCAATTTTGAAAGGAACCCATGACATGGAAGAAAACACTAAATTCAGTTGGATATTTTTAACTTGTAAATTGGAGAATTTAGGAATTCTATTGAGAAAAGGACTCCATAGGTGAATACTATCATACCATAGAGTTCAAAGCCCACAACAAATGGTGAAATTGAAGACTTGACTTGAAATCCTAGTCTTCTTCTTCAAGCTTCTAGAGAGAGAAATATTGGAGAGGATGAACTTGTTCTTCTTTTAGAAATTTGAGAGAATGAATTGAATTAGGATATTTTGGGGGTAAGAACGTTTGTATAGGGCTTTGGGTAAAGGGTAAAATGACATAGTATTGAATTAAAACAATTAAGAAAAGACCCAAAAGCCCAGCGTAGTCTGTACACCCTATTGTGGGTTCCAATTTTTTATCTTAAAATTTCACTAAGTATGGGACCCACCTACGAGACCTACCTACTGCTCGTGCATTGGGCAACAGGTCATCCTGGTGAACCGTATCAAAAATATTGAAACCTTGACATTTTGGAAAATTTGGACTGGATAGTCTAGCCTACAGACCACTGGTGGCTCCGTCTGTGCGGCACCAGAGTTTTTGGAAAAATTGAAATTTTCATCTTTTAGAGTCTGAGGTGTTACAATATCTCACATGGTTTATGTCGGTTAACGATATCTTTCACATATGATATGACTGGGATTATGACTTCTACTTATGAAATGATTTTTAGGATATTGCATTGACATTGTACTATATTTTATGGACTCAGCTTATTAAATTATGTCATCTTTTACTTAGTCATGCATTATCATGTTTTCAGACTTATCATGTTGTTATGCTTATACACATGCATCTTTCCTCATATGTAGTACCTTCCAATACTAATTGCAAATATCTCTTATGCATATATTATTTTATAATATAGGTTATGGTGCATCTCATACAACTTGAGGTTAGCATAGATTCTGATCATCCTATCCAGATTTGGTGAGTCATCATGGTTTGGGGATGTCACGCCCCGAGCCTACACCCTGGGTGGGACTGGCACTCGAGAACCATTGTTGGGCCCAAGCGAACCATTGGCCTGGCTTAAATCTTAGTGGAAGACTTACTCATAATAAAAGTACTTTAAAAAGTAACTAAAACTCAAATGATAACTTAGAATGTTTTAGAAATAAACATTCAACTAGCCAAAGTGGCAACTCAAGTCTCAACATAAACGAAAGGAAATGAAAAGACTCATGAACTAATAATGTCTAACTATCTATGAAACCTCTAATACTATGAGGGATGTCGGGGCAACACCCCCGATCATCCTAACAACTGAAATGACAAAACATAATAAAGGGATCCTCCGGAAACAAGGAGGCTCACCAATCAACTCTGAAGCTCAACTGGATCGACAAAGTGCTGGATGTTGATCCTGGTTATCTGTATCTGCATCATAAAAGATGCAGGCCAAATGGAGTCAGTACATGGAATGTACGAGCATGTAAGGGGAAATCTAAACAAGACATAAGCTTGAACTGGAACTGAAAGAAACAGTTACCTCGTCTCAACTCGACTCATCTCAATATAAAGCAGTAATAAAGATGCAATATAAAGAAAAACTTTAAAACATGTAGATAACAACTCAGTGTATTGAAAGACACAATAATAACTTAGTTTTGTATATGAAAATACAAGTGACTCTGTGGGGGATTCTCTAACCGACAACCATCACTAGGAGCTATGTGATGATACAGCGTGTCGCCCACGCTGCCAGAACTATCCTATACTTTACCGGGGTATAGAACTCCTCAACTAAGTGGATCCACTAAGCTATGCTTAAAAGCAATAAGGAATCATCTAAAAAGTATGACCCTTTCTACCCACGTTGGCTACATGGTTTATGGAGACTTTGAGTTATTTGAACTCGTCCCCATATCAGTGCTCAATACTACTCCCAAAATGTAACTAGCTCATATGTTTAAAAACATGACTTTCTCTGTGGTTTGAGATTGTTACTAAAAATCTATCTCTTAAAAGAGATGGTACTCAGAAATGCTCATGCAAACTCTTTTGGAAATCATTGTAAAACATTTACTCTTGGGAAATACTTAGTTCCCATATATCATTTTAAAGAAAATGAACTCAGCTCTACTCTTCCTCAAACTCAATGCTTAAGTCTTAAAAAAAGTTTAAATGATTTGTAAAAGACTTCTTAAAATGACTCGAAGAACTCTGAGGACTTGACTCGTAACTCTACCCTGAATTTGAATTATGAATTCAAGGTTATTATTTGTGATAGAAAAGATATCATGATGATTAAATGAGTTTTAGATGGTTAATAATGAGAAACGGTTGAAAACCACTGTCTGGGGAGCAAGTCCGCGATGCGGAGATGAATTATAATATTTGGTCGCGAAATAATTATTGAAACAGTGGAGTCCGCGTTCTTTCTGTGACGTGGAGAGGAAAATTTCATTTCTGAGGAACAGGTCCCCGACTCTTTATTTCTGCCGATCTTTTTCTTACTCATTTTTCGACCCTAATTCGCCTAGAATCGACTAGTTTCTTTCCCAATCACTTCGATTCGAATATTCAACTTATGTACAAGATAATATACTCCAAACCACCCTCAATTCACTAACTTTTATTTCAAGAATTCATCAAACCCACCCAATTCAAGAACGAAAGAAAATTCAAGAACACTAATCAAGAACATCAAACCTTCAACTTTCTAGGACAAAATTAAGCTAAAAAAAACATGATTGGCGCGTGGGTGGACGAACCCAATGCTATGTGAACTCACATACCTCTTCGGAATCAAACCCTTGGCGAAAATCCGCAAGAAAACCTTCGATTTCGCAAGAACTTGATGAACGCCTTGACCTTTCTCCTCTTTTCTCCTCCTTTCTCTTCTTGAATTCTTTTTCTAAAACCCTAGCGTAATTTAGAATTGTGTAAACTGAACCAAATCAGTTTAGACCCCTAATTAATTACTAAAAATGAATTAAGTTAATTGGGTAAGGAAAAGACAAAAATACCCTTCTTAAATCTGGGTAACTTTCCTTAAATAGACAGCCCGACTTCAAAAAGTCATATATCCCTCATAAGAGCTTGAAAATTAGCAAACTTGGTGGCGTTGGAAAGAGGATTCCAAGACCTTTAATTTGATATCTTATGGGCCACCTAACTCATCATGTACTGAAAGTTATGGTCATTTGAAGTTGACCCAAAACTCATACTTAACATAACTTGCCAAAATTTCCAAATTTACTCTTTCAAAAAATAGTTCTTTCTAATTCTAGTTCTTTCTAAGGCGAGATGTTACAATATCTCCCCCTTGGGAACATTCGTCCTCGAATGAGATTACTCTAAGTAGACTAAGGGTGTAACATCTCACATTCAACTCAAACACCCAACATGCAATATATAACACAACATGTCAACTTAAAATAAATGCCAAGAAAAGGATTAGTACCTTAATTTGGAATATCTTCGGACTCAAAGAGATGTGGGTATCTCTTCTTCATAACTTTCTCAGCTTCCTAAGTAGCTTTCTAAACAAGTTGATTCCTCCATAAGACCTTGACTGATGCTACCTCCTTGGTTCTCAACTTGCGAACCTGGCGGTCTAGAATCTGAACAGGAATCTCCTCATAAGATAAGTTATCCTTAATACCAATATCTTCAATACGTATGATAAGTGAAGGATCTCCCATACACTTCTTCAACATAGAAATGTGAAATACTGGATGGACCGCTACTAACTTTTGCGGTAGTTCCAACTCATAAGCTACATTACAAATCCTCTTGGATATCCGGTAAGGGTCAATATAACGGGGACTAAGTTTCCCCTTCTTACCAAATCTCATAAGACCCTTCATGGGTGAAACCTTCAAATAAACCCAATCATCTACTTCAAAGTCTAAGTCCCTTCTCCTAACATTTGTAAAAGATTTCTGACGACTCTGTGTTGTTTTCAACCTCTCTTGAATAGTCTTAACTTTTTCCATAGCTTGATGACCTATCAACCGAGCTTTACCAACTTCAAACCATTCAATAGGAGATCTGCATCGCCTCCCATAAAGAACCTCATAAGGAGCCATCTGGATGCTAGAGTGATAACTATTGTTGCAAGCAAACTCTATGAGAGGTAGGTGATCATCCCAATTACCCTTGAATTCAATCACACAAGCCCTCAACATATCTTCTAAAGTCTGAATAGTGCGCTCTGCTTGACCATAAGTCTGAGGATGAAAAGCAGTACTCAAATTTACCTTGGAACCCAAACCTTTCTGGAAATACTTCCAACTTTGTGCAGTAAATTGCGCACCTCTATCTGAAATAATAGATACCGAAACTCCATGAATTTTGACTACCTCTTGAATATATAATTTAGCATAATCTTCTGCTGAATGGGTAGTTTTTACTGGTAAGAAATGGGCTGATTTAGTCATTCGATCTACAATCACCCAAATCGAATCATTCTGCTTACGAGACCACGGTAAACCTGTAATAAAATCCATACTGATCATTGATGAGTCTGAGATTTGGACTCATTTAGAGCTTTGTTTTGATAGTATTAGTGTCCTAAAATGCCTATTTTATGCTCTAAACTGATGTTAAAGTGTTGATTTACAGCTATGAAGGATAAAGAGCAAGGCAAGGACATAATCGGACAAAAAGGAACTAAAGAGCTGAAGATGTGAAGAAAAAGCAATCCTGGAGATCGCCAAGACCACTCGGCGCAACGCCGAGTGACCCTTTAGCTCACCCAAAGTTCCAGCATGCCAGCCCTAGGGAAGAACCAAGTGGGCGACATAAATGGACAGTCGGAGAATCACTGATCGTTTCCGCGAGAAAAATTAGATCACCCAAAGTTACAGGACCTGAGATGTTGAAGGCCAATACAAAATGGGGATGGAAGAGGACACTAAGAGGATCGCCGATCGGTTCGGTGAGGCGCGACTTAATCCACCGAGTGGACTTTCAGGATTAATTTTGGAAAACTATAAATTGGATTTTAAATGTAATTTTGAGGGATTCTCTCCCAGATATTACAGTTCTCATTCTAGACTTAGAGTTTTCTCTTGATTTTTGAGTTCGAATTGTATAATTTTGGAGGATTTAGAGAGTGGGTCTTTGAATTTCATTCTTGGAAATTATTGTAAAGGCTTGGAGACTCTTACCCAGATCATGGCTAATGCATTTGGTAACAGTTTCTCTGTTTTTATGATGCGTAGCTAAAACCCCAATTCTTGGAGTGTGATCATGTGTTTATTTGTCTAATTATCGTATGGGTATTGTTGTTTGATGATGAAATTATTGTTTTAATATGGGTTTAATCATTAGTTGTGTTTTAATCTATGAGTTGTAGGTTCAAATGTAATTCTAATTTTGATTTCTTAGCTTGCTTGAGAAAGAGGTTTTGGGACCAAAGCTTTTGATTAATGATTTGTGGGTATTGGGTTAATATGAGTTCAGCTCGAGAGAGTGAATCTTAAATCCAATCCTACCCATCTAGCTCAAGAGAGTGGATGTATTAAGGTTGTGGGCTGGTTATCTTGCTAAGCTTGTTGATGTTCGAGAGAAATTACTTGAGCCGTAATAGTTGTTCGAGAGAAAACTTTTGCACTTAAAGTCCAGCCTACCCACAATGTTTCAGCAAATCATCGTTAGATTTCAATTACCCATATAGCATAATTAGCCTATAATCGATCACATCCCAAAAACTCCTCTCTATATTATTATTTTCCCCTGTTTTCATTATTGTTTTAGCTGTTCATTGCAAAACCAAACCCCCCCCCCCATCTGACATTTGTTGTCACCCTTTTAGATTTATTTGTATGTTTTTAATAATTTTTATTCCTATAACCATTTAGAACACGTTTGTTGTTTGAAATTCTATTATTGAAGTTGAATTGTGTTCTTTTTGTGTTATAGTTGAATCGACTTATTTTGGCTTGTGTTTGTGTTATTTGTGTTGAGTAGAAGAGGAGATGAGTGTAAACGGGAGTAATGGTAGCCAACTGGGCCACCAAGACGATATTGGAAACCTGAACGATGTAAATAACCCAATTCAATTGGGTGGTATTGGTACAATTGGTCTACCTCCCACTGAAGGAAATGTTGTTTTCCACATCACTAGCACACTGCTTCAACTCCTACAATTCAAAGGATAATTTGGGGGGCTGGCTCATTAGGATCCCAATGAGCATATTCGGAACTTCGTGGAAGTTTGTGGTCCGTTCTCATTTAAGAACATATCACAAGAATCAGTCTGTCTCAGGTTGTTTCCATTCTCTTTGATGGGTGAAGCTACTAAATGGTTGGCTGAGTTACCGAGAGATTCCACCACCTCTTGGGATGATCTTACCACAGCGTTCCAAGTGAGATTCTTTCCCCCATCGAATATGACGACTCTAAGGGATGGCATCCAAGGTTTCAAACGCTTGGAAGGTGAACCAATCCACGAGACGTGGCTGAGATTTAAGAAGTTGTTGCTTCAATGCCCAACTCATGGACTTCCAAATGACGTGCTGCTGCAACACTTCTATAGGAGTCTCGATTCGGTGAACAAAGGAGTTGCTGATCAACTTGCTCCTGGTGGTATAATGCAACAATCCTATGAAGTGGCGTCTCAACTCCTTGATTGCATGACCAAGATTAATAGGGCATGGTACACTCGTGAAGACCAAGAGTCTTCTCTCACCTTTAGAATGAAAAAAGAGCAGATCGAGAAGGATCAAGAGAGGGACCAAAACATGGAAAAAATGATGACCCAGCTGGACTTATTGTCGAAAAATGTGATGGGTAGTGGTTTGAGGAGTGTTAATATTGTGGGTGTTGGTGGAGTAAACCCCGATGAAGCACAATTTGAAGCGATGTACAATGAGGAAGTGAACTTCCTTGCAAATCAAGAAGGAGGATTTCGTTCAGACTACCCAAGGCTGGGTGGAAATCCGGGTTGGAACAGAGATGAGGGCTGGAGAGACCGTGACAGAGATTGGCGTGATTGTAATACTACGTGGAAGGAGAGATATGGTGACAAGGACAGGTACGTCCCACCCCCTGAGCATCAAAAGCCCAAGGAATCAGAAGGTGGTCGTACAGAATATATGTTATCACGCATTCTCAACAAAGTTGAAGGGTCAGACAATGTGTTGAAAGAGATGAAAGAGGATGTCTCAACTCTCAACCAGACGGTGACTTCTCACTCAGTCTCTATGAAGCAGCTGGAGATGCAAATGGGTCAAATCTCGACCCAACTGAATCCAATACAACAAGGGGGTTTGCCTAGTGACACAACGGCCAGCCCCAAAAATGAAACTTGAATTGGTATCTTCGTCGTGCCACGACGTTAACTAAGGCACTTCTTGGGAGGCAACCCAAGTATTTGATGTTTTTACAGTTTGTTTGTGAATAACGGGTGTTGATTGTGTAAGTTGAAAACAGAAAAGTGTGGGAAAATAAGCAGTTTGGCGAGCCAAAGTGCAGTCGGTGACACACCGAACAGGTCGACTAGCCTCCACTTGGACCACCGTTGGAACTACCAAGCTTGAAGGGGCATTCTGTAAAACTCAGTGGGCTACATGCTCAATCGGTGACTCGCCAAACAGGTCGGCGAGCTCAAATTTTATCCGCCGTTTGAACCTCCCAAATTTCTAGGAGTCCTGTAAAACTCGGCATGGAAAATACCACACGGCGCATCACCGAGTAGTTCAGCGAGGACGACTTACTCCGCCAAAGGTGCCGCGAACTGAAAGGTTTTAAGGGCCAAACGGTTTAAAATTTCAAAATCCTTCATCTTCTCCTACTTTTAACTGTCTTACCCTCTCACCCAACTTTAGATCTTGCCTATTTTCTTGTTTTACCGGCTCATTTTGTGAAATCATTGCTCGGAACTGTGGAACTTTGCCGCCTAGCTATACAACTCTTAAATTTGGCGTTAAGGTTGGTTTTCCGAACCCCGTACTTTAAGTGTGTGGTTGAAATCGAATGCATTGGGTAAATTGTTGATTATTGTTGTTGGGTAGTTGATTATAATTGTGTTTAATTATTGGATTGCTTGTAGTGAATTAAAATGTGTGCCTAATTGCCTTAAACTGATCGATTCATGTGTTCTTGCCTGTATATCGAGTCTAAATTGTTGGGTCACGGTGTTTATGCATTGGGTTTGGTGGGGTAAAGTCTAAGTAACCCCAAATTATGCTAAATGACATAGTTTGTCCAATGATGGAGCGTTTGACGTAATTCTTAAGGAAAAAAGTCATCAAATGGCCAATTTTGGCCAACTCGGGGGAAGTTTGAGTACCCCTAGGGCATGGGTAGTGTGGGTCTGACCTTAATTGAATGGTGTTTATGTTTAATTTTGAATTCGGGGGCTGCATGCTTGATTTTGAAGTTTGGGGTTGAAAACTGGCACGTTGGGCCGTTTAGCGAGCTACGTTGAGCTCGTCGAGTGGCTCGGCGGTTCGCCAAAGTCCCCCACAGATCGCCCTTAAATTCTAAAATTGGATGAGCTTGTTCTGTAACTTTCGGCCAAAAGCCTGAGCTCGCTGAGTTCACTCAGCGACTCGCTGAAATGCCTTTTTGATCGCCCTTCTACGCTTCTAAACCCTTAATATGCAGTATAATTTTTGGCGGACCACTTCTAGTCCGTCGAATGGTATCGGCGATTCACCGAATGTCCCTGAGCATCCCCGACATGTCTTGAATTTTGAAATATTTTGCGCTGGTACTTTCGGCGAACCCGATTTGGCTCGCCAAAGTAATTCGGTGACTCGCTGAACAGTTCGGCGAGTCATTCTACAACCTATTTTTTTGCATTTTTCTGGAAATCTTTCTAACGTTTTTCTATGTGGTTTACAGATATGGCTAGACCTAAAGTGTCCGGAAGAGACATGCCGCCCCGCAAGCGGGCACGTGGAATGGTTATTGATAAGGGTGCAGCTGCATCCAGAGAAAAGGAAACCAAACTCCCTACCAAGGGAGGAAAAGGCAAGGGCAAGGCCCTCGTGGTTGATACACCGGGCATTGATGCCCCCACAGACGGAGCGACTGAGATGCAGACTTCACCCCAGGCCTAGCCTGGCAGGATGACTTTTTACCTCCCTCTCTGTTGTTTTATTGACTATTCTATTGTTTTAGTTGCATTTGAAGACAACTGCTTATTTTGTTGGGTGGGGTGATGTATTTCCATACCTACCTCTTTTGCTGGTTTGTGAATATTGGTTTTGTTTTGATGATATTTTGTGAATATTGGGCTTATGTGGTTTTGATATATATTTCTTGGTTGTTGAATTTTTTTGTTATGGATGTTTATAGCTTGCGGCCCATTATTTTGATTGAAAATGGTTTTGAACCAAATTTTATAAAAATTTGCCACCTCTTTTATGTGTAAATGTGGTGTTCTTGTGCAAATTTGAGTGTCGGGTGTGATCAATACCGATGACTTGAATGGTGCTCTTAATCGAACAAAATGAATGTACGGCTACGATGAGGCAAACGAAGTTACATAGGCAATATGTGAACTTTTAGCATCTCGCTGTGACTAGCCGATTGTTGATGAAGTCTCTTGTGATGAACATTGCACACTAGCTAGAAAGTGTGGAGTCTTATTTGATAATTGTATCAATGCCTTGTGTGGTGAGATTATTTTGAACATTGCATTAGATGACACCTAGAACTTGCCCCGTTGGTCCGGTTGACTGAGTGATGCGAACAATTGAAATGATCATAGGCAAGAATGTTGAAGAGTGAGCCAAATTTGACAATATACCTCTTTATGGCCAACCTTGTAAGATGTGTGAACCTTGTTTTGGCACCCATTGAGCTTAGCCTTTTCTTGGAAGAAACTTGAGAAATTATGACCTCTCTTTATCCCTTCACCCATAACTTTCATGAAGTATGCTTTGTTTGAATAGCCAACTTAGGCCAAAAGCCTAAGTTGGGGTGTGGTTAAAGAGAAGGAAAGTCAAGAAGTTTGAAAAATTTACTCCCTTTTTTATTTTGAATCGTTGTGAAAAAGATTGAACCCTTCCATGTAAAAAAAAAAGAGAAAAATGAATGAAAAAGAAACAAGAAAATGACGGAAAAAGAGAATGAGTTGTGAAATAAAGTTTGTGAAAAGAATGGAGAATAATGGGGTATCTGGTGATTCATGATGAGTTGAATAATGGGGTGGAGTTTGAACACGTTTGAAATGTTAAAGAAAAGGAGGAAAGTAATGTTCAGGCCAGACTTCATGAAGGTAATAGCCACTAAGCCTAAATGACCATACCTTTACACGCAGCCCCGTTACAAGCCTTGAAAAGACCTTTTTAATCTTGAGCAAGCTGAAACGAATGTTGATTGGAAAATAAGGGCAAGCCTATGGGTAGAGTCATGCATGTGTTCATCTTTGTGAGTGTGAGAGTTGTTTGTGATTCCGGAACCTTAAATTGTTGAGAAATTTTGTGTGAATATGGAATCATCTTTGTTGTGAGGGCATTTGAATACCTTTGTTGAGCTTGAACTTGTATTTGAAGCAAGTATTGTGAGCTTGAGTACTCTTGATGATGGTGAGTCACAATTTGAAACTTTGAATGCACAATTGATCATTGTATGAGTAATTTGAACCTTGTTGTGTGCATTCACGTTGAGTCTCATGCAGCACTATTTGTAGACATCCTTATTGAACTGCTGATCTTGAGTTTTACTTGAGGACAAGCAAAAGTTTAAGTTGGGGGTGTTGATGAGTTCGAGATTTGGACTCATTTAGGGCTTTGTTTTGATAGTATTAGTGTCCTCAAATGCCTATTTTATGCTCTAAATTGATGTTAAAGTGTTGATTTACAGCTATAAAGGCTAAAGAGCAAGGCGAGGACATAACCGGACAAAATGGAACTAAAGAGCTGAAGAAGTGAAGAAAAAGCAATCATGGAGATCGCCAAGACCACTCGGCGCACCGCCGAGTGGCCCTTTAGCTCGCCCAAAGTTCCAGCATGCCAGCTCTGGGAAAGAACCAAGTTGGCGACAGAAATGGGTAGTCGCCGAATCGCCGATCGGTTCTGTGACAACAAATTGGATCACCCAAAGTTACAGGACCTGAGATGCTCAAGACCAATAAGAAATGGCGATGGAAGAGGACACTCGGCGGATCGTCGATCGGTTCGGCGAGGCGCAACTTAATCCATCGAGTGGACTTTCAAGCTCAATTTTGGGAAACTATAAATTGGATTTTAAACGTAATTTTGAGGGGTTCTCTCCCAGATATTACAGTTTCCATTCTAGACTTAGAGTTTTCTCTTGATTTTTGAGTTCGAATTGTATAATTTTGGAGGATTTGGAAAGTGGGTCTTTGAATTTCATTCTTGGAGATTCTTACCCAGATCATGGCTAATGCATTTGGTAATTGTTTCTCTGTTTTTATGATGCGTAGCTAAAACCCCAATTCTTAGGGTGTGATCATGTGTTTATTTGTCTAATTATCGTATGGGTATTGTTGTTTGATGACGAAATTGCTATTTTAATATGGCTTTAATCATTAGCTGTGTTTTAATCTATGATTTGTAGTTGCAAATGCAATTCTAATTTAGCTTGCTTGAGAAAGAGGTTTTGGGACCAAAGTTTTTGATTAATGATTTGTGGGTATTGGGTTAATATGGGTTCAGCTCGAGAGAGTGAATCTTAAATCCAATCCTACCCATCTAGCTCGAGAGAGTGGATGTATTAAGGTTGTGGGCTGGTTATCTTGTTAAGCTTGTTGATTTTCGAGAGAAATCACTTGAGCCGTAATAGTTGTTCGAGATAAAACTATTGAACTTAAAGCCCAGCCTACCCACAATGTTTCAGCAAATCATCGTTAGATTTCAATTACCCATTTAGCATAATTAGCCTATAATCGATCACAACCCAAGAACTCCTTTCTATAAGGTTATTTCCATGTTTTCGTTGTTGTTGCAGTTGTTCATTGCAAAACCAAACCCCCCATCTGACATTCGTTGTCACCCTTTTAGATTTATTTGTATGTTTTTGATAATTTTTATTCCTATAACCATTTAGGACACGTTTGTACTTAATAACTGGATTTTAGACACGTACCGCTCCCTGTGGGTTCGACCCTAACTCTTCGTTGGGTTTTATACCGATTAACGATCGTTTACACCTAGAATTGGATGAGGTGTGTTTGGAACGTACAATCAATCATCTCCCACTTCCATTCCGGAAGGTCTATATTCTGAGCCATACCACCGGGCCTCTGGTGCTCTACCTTGAATTGTTTGCAATTCGGGCACTTCGCAACGAACTCTGCGAT
The DNA here is from genome assembly GCA_029582245.1 of Solanum etuberosum. Taxonomy (NCBI): domain Eukaryota; kingdom Viridiplantae; phylum Streptophyta; class Magnoliopsida; order Solanales; family Solanaceae; genus Solanum; species Solanum etuberosum. The sequence continues at coordinate 80,744 of JAJONR010000995.1, read as the reverse complement.
ACACCTTGTCATACTACTCCACCAATAGACTTCTTTCAAGTCGCGATACATCTTTGTGGAACCCGGATGGATAGAATATCTGGAGCTATTAGCTTCCTCCATGATCCTCTCTTAGAGTTCATCCACCCTTGGTACACACAATCTCCCTTGATACCTCAATACACCATCTCCCCCTTGTTCAAAAGCCATCACTTTTTGCTTATGAACATTTGCCTTTTATTCAAGCAAAATAGGATCTTGGTCTTGTTTCTCTTTCACCTCAGACACTAATGATGATTCAGCCTCCATTCATCACCACCACTCCTCCTTCATTGGAATCCATTAGTCGAACTCCTAATCGTGCAAGTCTATGCACATCTTTTTCTAACTCTTTCTTTTCCTCCTCAACATGGGAAGTACTACCCATAGACAACCTACTTAAAGCATTTGCAATAACATTAGCTTTACCTGGGTGATAGAGAATACTCATGTCATAATCCTTGAGTATCTTCAACCACCTCCTTTGTCTGAGATTAAGTTCTTTCTTATGATAGGTGAACACATCCACATGAACACCATAAAGATAGTGACGCCATATTTTCAAAGCGAATACTACAGCAGTCAACTCTAGATCATGGGTTGGGTAATTCTTCTCGTGAATCTTAAGTTGTCTGGAGGCATAAGCTATGACTTTTCCATTCTGCATTAATACACAACCAGGTCCAACTCTCGACGTATCATAATATACCACAAAACCTTGCGTACCTTCTGGTAAGGTCAATACTGGGGCAGTAGTCAACCGTTTTTTCTATTCCTGAAAGCTTTTCTCACAAGCTTCAGATCATTGAAACTTAACTGTTTTCTGAGTCAACTTGGTCAATGGGGATGAAATAGATGAAAACCCCTCGACGAACCTTCTATAATATCCAGCCAATCCCAAGAAAATCCTAATATCAGTTGGAGATATGAGTCTAGGCCAGTTTTTCACTGCCTTAATCTTTTGAGTATCAACTCGAATTCCATCACCAGAAACAATGTGGCCTAAGAATGCCACAGACTCAAGCCAAAATTCACACTTAGAAAATTTAGCATACAACTCTCTGTCCTTGAGAGTTTGAAGAACTACTATGAGATGACTAGCATGATCCTCCTCATTCCTCAAATAGATTAAAATGTCATCAATGAATACGATAAAAAACATATCTAAATAAGGCTTGAATACTCTGTTCATAAGATCCATGAATGTTGCAGGAGCATTACTTAAACCAAATGACATAACCAGAAACTCATAATGACCATAGCGGGTCCTGAATGTTGCAAGAGCATCACTTTCTCTTACTCTCAACAGATGATAGCCTGATCTGAGGTCTATCTTAGAAAAACAAGTGGCACCCTAAAGTTGATTGAAGATATCGTCAATTCTCGGAAGAGGATACTTATTCTTGATAATAACCTTATTCAACTGACGGTAATCTATGCACATTCTAAGAGAACTATCTTTCTTCCTCACAAATAAGATCGGAGTGCCCCAAAGTGAAAAACTTTGTCGAATGAAACCTTTCTCAAGAAGATCTTTCAACTGCTCTTTTAACTCTTTCATGTCTTCTGGAGCCATTCTATATGGCGGAATAGAGATAGGACGAGTATCAGGAAGAATATCTATACCGAAGTCTATTTATCTCTCAGGAGGAACTCTGGGAAGGTCATCTGGAAAGACTTTTGGAAACTCACTAACAACTAGAACTTACTGAATAGGTGGTGTCTAAACACCAGAGTCATTAACTCGGACTAAGTGATAGATTCACCCCTAGGAAACTAACTTTCTCACCTTAAGGTATGAAATGAAACGACCCTTAGGCACTGTTGAACTACTCATCCACTCAATAACTGGCTCATTAGGAAATTGGAACTTAACTACTCAGGGCCATACAATCAACGGAGGCATAACAGGCATAAAGCCAGTCCATACATAGAATGACATCAAAATCTACCATATCTAACTCAACTAAGTCAGTCATGGTGTCTTTATGATTAACGGAAATGGTACAATCACGATAAACTCTCTCAGCTAGAATAGGCTGACCAACAGGTGTAGAAACACTGAAGGGCTCAAGAAGTTGCTCAGGAAGGATATTAAAATTCATAGCAACATAAGGAGTCACAAATTATAGACTCACTCCAGGATATAGCAAAGCATATACATCAAAAGTAAACACTTTGATCATACCAGAGACAACATCTGGAGAATTCTCTTGCTCTTGGCGACTAGTGATAGCATATAGACGGCTTGATCCTCCACCCGCCCCTGAAGTAGCTCCTCTAGGTGCAGCTTTGTCTCGTGGATCAACTGAAGAAGATTGGGCTTTATTTCCCCCATTTCCATTACCGTCTTGTTCTTAGGGCACTCTTTCATAAAGTGACCATTTTGACCACACTTGAAGCAACCAGTGGAGTCATCGCGAGACGTTCCTGGGTGGTTCCTAACACACTTAGCACATGTAGGAGTCCAATTACCTCCTTGTGCCACACTACCTTGAGACTGTGCAGGTCTAGCTCTGAAATTTTGTGAATTCTGATTCTTGAACTCACCTCTATTCCTTGGTGCAGGTGCACTAGCAGACAATGGAGCAGGTCTGTGTTGCTTCTGTTGTAAAGAAAACCGGTTCGCATTACTCTTCTGTTGTCCGGACTCATTCCCTGATGTCTTAGCCTTCTTGTTTCTAAACTCTTCCCTTTCTCTCAACTTATCTTCCTCAACCTGTTGCACATGAATCATCATCCTTGATATGTCCATATCCCATATTAGCATAGTTGTCTTGCCCTCCTTACTTGACAGACGAGACAACCCAGCAACAAACACACTCATCCTGCTTCTCATGTCAGCAACCATCTCCGTAGCATAACGGGACAGTTGGGTGAACTTAAGGCTATACTCATGCACACTCATAGATTCATACTTAAAGGTGAGGAATTCTCTTACTTTTGCCTCTCTTAGCTCACGGGGAAAGAAACGCCCCATGAAGGCACTCTCGAACACAGCCCAGCTCACAATCGGTGCACCCTCAGCTCTACCCTTCTTCCATTGGTCAAACTAGATTCTAGCAACACCCTTCAGTTGGTATGCATCTAGTTGCTCTCGCTCAGCATCAGCAACGTGCATAACCTCAAACATTTTCTGCAATTCCTCTACAAAGTTTTTCGGATCCTCAGTGAAGCTTGGAGGATTCATCCTTAAGAACTCACGGATCTTAGAAGTATCAGCCAGTTCCTGTCGATTCTCTCTTTGTTTCCCATCTTGGTTGGTCACAACTTGACTCAACATCTGGATAGCTTCACAGAACTCATAATTAGTGACCTCTCCTTGGGTTGCACTTCTTGTGCATTAGGTACGTCTTGATCCTCAACATTCCTTCTAGCAGGACGACTTCAGACAACTCTTCGTGAAGGCATGATCTGAAAAATATGCGCAAGCATGAGTTAGAAAGAAACTTTTATAGAGATAAACTCTATCGCACGAAATGAGTATGAAAGAAGTGAGATAGTTCCAAAATGTTACAGCATCCTAATTATAGATGTGGCGCACTTCACACCAATAATTAGGACTCTACAAACACGGCTTCATAGACTCCCTAAAACTATTGAACGCTGTGCTCTAATACAAAGTTTGTCACACCCTGAGCCTACACCCTGGGTGGGACTGGCACTCGAGAACCATTGATGGCCCCAAGCGAACCCTTGGCCTGGCTTAACTCTTAGCGGAAGACTTACTCATAATAAAAGCACTTTAAAAAGTAACTATAACTCAAATGATAACTTAGAATGCTTTAGAAATAAACATTCAACTAGACAAAGTGGCAACTCAAGTCTCAACATAAACGAAAGGAAATAAAAAGACTCATGAACTAATAATGTCTAACTATCTATGTATCCTCTAATACTATGAGGAATGTCGGGATAAGACCCCCGATCATCCTAACAACTGAAATGACAAAAGATAATAAAGGAATCCTCCGGAAACAAGGAGGCTCACCAATCAACTCTGAAGCTCAACTGGATCGATGAAACGCTGGATGTTGATCCTGGTTACCTGTATCTGCATCATAAAAGATGCAGGCCAAATGTCGTCAATACATGGAATGTACGAGCATGTGAGGAAAAATCTAAACAAGACATAAGCTTGAATTGGAACTGAAAGAAACACTTGCCTCATCTCGACTCAACTCATCTCAATATAAAGCAGTAATAAAGATGCAATATAAAGAAAAACTTTAAAACATGTAGATAACAACTCAGTGTATTGAAAGATTGTATATGAAAATACAAGTAACTCTGTGGGAGATTCTCTAACCGACAACCATCACTATGATTTATGTGATGATACAGCGTCTCGCCCACGCTGCCAGAACTGTCCTATACTTTGCCGGGGTATAGAACTCCTCAACTAAGTGGATCCACTAAGCTATGCTTAAAAGCAATAAGGAATCATCTAAAAAGTATGACCCTCTCTACCCACGTTGGCTACATGATTTATCGAGACTTTGAGTTATTTGAACTCATCCCCATATCGGTGCTCAATACTACTCCCAAAATGTAACTAGCTCATATGTTTAAAAACATGACTTTCTCTGTGGTTTGAGATTGTTACTCAAAATCTATCTCTTGAAAGAGATGGTACTCAGAAATAATCATGAAAACTCTTTTGGAAATCAGTGTTTCCTCTCATCTTAAATGTGAAAACATTTACTGTTGGGAAATACTTAGTTACCATATATCATTTTAAAGGAAATGAACTCATCTCTACTATTCCTCAAACTAAATGCTTAAGTCTTAAAACAAGTTTAAAAGATTTGTAAAAGACTTCTTAAAATGCTTCGAAGAACTCTCAAGACTTGACTCTTAACTCTACCTTGAATTTGAATTATGAATTCAAGGTTATAATTTATGATAGGAAAGATATCATGATGATTAAATGAGTTTTAGATGGTTAATAATGAGAAACGGTTGAAAAACACTGTCTGAGGAGCAAGTCCGCGACACGAAGATGAATTATAATATTTGGTCGTGAAATAATTTTTGAAACAGTGGAATTCGCATTCTCTCTGCGACGTGGAGAGGAAAATTTCATTTTTGGGGAACACGTCTGTCACTCCCCAAACTAGGGGAGGCGTGACTGGCACTCGATACCTTATGCGATCAAGTTAGCCACTGAAACATACCAACTGACTCAACTGTGGGTCTAGAAGGTTTGGCAGCATAACATCTAAAATACTACGACTAGACCATTAAGGTCATAACCTGAATAACAGCAAGTCATATAGACGAAGGTAGACCAGCCAAAGATAATAAAGTACTAGCTAGCCGACGAGGCTGCAACTGAAGATACACATACGTACATACATATATATACATGAAGAGCCTATGGGGCTCGACACTAGAAGCTGCAGAAAGAAACTTAGAATATCGTGTCCACAATAGCTTCTAAGAGTGTCATAAGCACTATTCGGGACAAGGCACTGATTATACCCAAACTGTACAACAAAAGTAAATATTGTCTGAAAGCTCCAGGAAGAGGTGGAGCTTACCAACTCACAGCTGAACCCCGAATCCAAGAGGAGGGGTCAATCACAATCCTTGCTTGGACCTACACGCACAAAACAAAATGCAGCGTCCCAAGGCAACAGGACGTCAGTACGAATAACAATGTACTGGTATGTAAGGCAGAAAGTAGAATCATAAATAGTTGCTGTAAAAAGGGTAATAAAGATACCACCTGAAATAAAAAATCGGATAGCCTCCATGGCTTAAATCCAACCTTAGATAAATTAAATATGCATGGTATGTTCGCATAATCGTATGTTGTGAATACATATATATAGATGCAAATGCATGTCATACCCAACCAAGTGCTAGCAATGGTGGTGCCTTCCGGTAGCGAACCGGTATCATATTCGCCAACTTGTGGCCATTTATTTCCCATACGTATAAATATAAGCAATAGGCTGCATACCTTCCGATTATTGCTCGGGAGTAGAATGCATAGCATGTCATGTCATGGATTTGTAATGTATTTGTGTTACCATAATCATGTTGCCAATCTTGTCCCATTGGTACTCTTATTCTCATAATCTTGTAATCACTTTCGTATCACATGTAAATGTCTCATAGAACCTTATATACTTATAGATTAAACTGGAACACTTATCTCATATTTAGAAAGGTAACTTAAACATAAGGATGTTCATAAAGACCTTAAAGTTCTTCACTTAGTTTCTATATATATTTCCTTAGTAGTTTGTAAAAGAAAGTATTTCAAGAAAAATATTTCCTTTAGTAGTTTAAACATACGAGTTACATTTAAGAGTTTTGGAGATCGGCGTATTATTTTAAAGTTTTTCAAAAATATAAATTAGCGAAGAAGGTGGACTGATTTTAAATTCATATTGTCCATTCCTAATCTTTTTAAGTCAAGAGAATCAAAAAAATGACAAAAATACGTTGATTACCCTATATAACCAAACGAGTGGAATAGCAACATAACGTAGTCATAAAAATACGCCAGCTTCAATCTCAATTTAGGATTCCAAAATTCGTGCTCAAATGAAGAACAACGCTTAGCCTTAACATACCTCAATTATGGATCTTGCGGTATCAATATGGATTGTAACCCTTCCTTACAGTATGTAATCTACAGAAAATCATGTCACACAACCATTAGAGGTAGAATATTAACACGTCAGCGTCAAAGTACCAATTTGGGGCTTGCTAGCAGAGTAATTAGCTCGCCACACCCTATTTAAATGTATGGTTCATTACATTTTCTTCTCCAAATTAATGGCGTAACATACATTTTTGCAGAAGCTATTAACAAGTGTAGGCCTACGCAATAGTCAACAACAACCAAATAGATTATGCCTGCACAACAATAAAAACTCGATGTATCGTCACACCCCTCCTTTCCAACCCAAAACTAACCACAACCAAATCCCAACCATGAGTCTTCAAACCATTAAAGCCAGAATAAAATATATGTAATACAGTACTATAATTGTTCCATGTAACCATAATAACTTGAACTTACGGCTTCCGATCACCATCATGTGAGTTCGTCCAATAATTACGTTTGGAATCATGTATTTTTCTTCATAAGCAATAAGAGAATAAAACGGCAGAACCTTAACTTAAAATTGATGGAGCTTACAGCATTTTAGCATGTCTCCTCAATAACAAACAGTCTCCTCAAACACAAGACGTTGAACCAAGAAGAAACCATTTCAAAACTGCAATGCAATAATAGAACCAACGATACACTTATTTATCTTACAATTAACTACCCATCTATACTTCTTCTTCTCTTCCAGACTCATATCAACAAAAACCACATACAAGCAAATCATTTCTGAAAATTCCAGCAACAACAATATTAGAAAATATTTCAAAAACAGCAAACATCACATAACTATCCAAATATGATTTTCCAGCCGTCTATTTGGGTTCTTGCTTATATAGCATAGCCATAACTTGGACTCACTCAATAAAATGAAGGGTGAGAATTATTACCTCCAAATAGAAGCAACACCACCTAAAAAACGAGATTCCTTCACTATGAAGAATCCTTCATATCACAATCAACGAGGAGGAAAGAAGTAACACAATCTCTATGAATATTCCGAGGGTGAAACCACGTTGAAATCTTGTAGATCTTTGCTTGGATGATAAGGGAACCTTTAGAGAGGATTTAGGAATGTTTATTCTTAATTGGTCGAAAAAAATGAGATAAAACGAAGGGAAACCAAATCTTATAATGCTAAATCGATATAGGGGTGAGGGACCCACCTTCACGTGCCTGCTTGTGCAGTCTCACAAGAATCTGAATATCTCTGAATTATGAAGTCGTCTGGACAAATGATATAGTGAGTTGGAAAGTAGACTCGTAGACCTGCGATTTGGTATATTGGGGTTCTTCTAAAGCTTTATAGATTGGGAGAAAAACTCTGAGACATTTAACCTCAATTTCAGAAAATTTATCAAAGAAACTTACTCTAACTTTTGTCAACTTTTATTTCCAAACTTGCTTGACTTCAGAACTTAACTTATGATCATTGGGCGACTATATCACCTTATAAAACATCCTTATTAGCATATAAGACACTTTTGTCTTACCCCAAAGGTACTGGTTAACTTAAACCTTTCGAACGGGCGGGGTGTTAGAAGAGACATTCTTTAACTCGAACTTGTTTAAAGGCATCCTTGAACCATAACGTTAGTCTAATTCTTTTATTTTACCACCCCCTTTGCAACCTTATTCTCCTGACGTGATACACCAAGTTATATAAACCTCAAACACTCATGAAATACTATGCATATTATGCGAAAGAACCACGGGGTCTCACATTCTCCCCTCCTTAAGAACATTTGTCCGCGAATGGATTCAAACAATCTCTTTGTTGTATTCTTTGCTGCTACTAAAATATTTGCAAGGCTATATTTGTTACATCCGAAAATCTTAAATCCAGTTTTAAAAATCCACTTTTAAGCCTTCGTATATCTAGCTCGCGACAAGCCATACAAACTGAATTTTTGAGGTATTTAAAATCCAATATAGTTTGTGTACCCGAATAATTGCCAATTATTGAAACGCAACTCAGCTTAAGTCGTCAATAGTTGGGGGTACTTCTTCCTTATTTCATCCTCGGCTTCTCAAGCTATTTCCTCAACATTGTTATTCCACCATAACACTTTCATAGAAACCACTTCTTCAGTCCAAATCTTTCTTACCTGCCAATCCAAAATAGCCACTAACACCTTAGCATAAGACAAGTCTCTAGAGACAAGAATATCCTCAACGGCCAAAATTCAAAGCATTTTCGATGCACTTCTATAAACTAGATACATGGAACACCGGATGAACCGCTTTAAATTCTGAAGGAAAATCAAGCTCGTAAGCCACCCTGCCAATCCTCTGAATTATCTTTTATGGCCCTACATTCCTTGGACCTAGCTTTCCTTTCTTGATGAATCGCATGATACCTTTCATAGGCCATATTTTCAAGAAAACCCAATCTTCTATATCAAACTCTAAGTCTTGCTGTCAAACATCTGCATAAGACTTCTGACTCTATGATATCTACAACCAATCTCGAATAAGCTTTACCTTCTCTATCACTTGTTGGAATAGATTGTGTCATAGCAACTCTACTTCCCTAATCTTGAACCAATCAATTGGTGACCTGCACTTCCGCCCATATAGTTCTTCATAAGAAGCTATATGAATACAGTCTTGGAAGTTGTTATTATAAGAAAACTTAATCAGTAACACGTGATCATACCAGTTCCACTAAAATCTAGCACACATACCCATAACATGTCCTTGAGCATTTAGATCATACGTTCAGCTTGGCCATCAATCTGAAGATGAAAATTCGTACTAAGATTAACTTGAGTCCCCAAACCCTTCTCCAAGGATCTCCATGATTGTGCTATAAAATGTGTCCATCTATTTGAAATAATCAATATTGAGAGACAATGGAGCATAAATATCTCTCTAATGTACATCCCAACATAGCATTCCACTAGAATGTAGTCGTGACTAGATAGAAATGGGTTGATTTCATCAACATGTGAATAATAACCCAAATGGAATTGATCTTTCCTCGCAAATGAGGAAAACAAGTGACAAAACTCACATTTATCTCCTTCCACTTCCACAATGGAATAACTATCTTCTGAGTCAGCAAACTAAGCTTTTGATGCTCTACCTCTCCCTATTGACAACATATCTCCTTAATACCATGACACATTTTCATGGATCCTATGTGAACAGAGTAGCAAGAATGGTTCTCATGTCCCATATTTTTCAATCGAAGCCATGTGGCATTAAGAACATATAACTAATCTCTGAATCTGAAGATTGTATCTCCTACTCTATCAAAGGTGAAAAAAATATACTGCTAAGTCTTACCTCTGAGTTGATCTAAGCTAGGATCTTCATTTTATCAAGCTTTCACCTCTACAAATAGAGATGATATTACTCAATCCTAAACTGTGACTCTAGTACCATTGGAGTTTGATAATCTAACCCCAAACCAGCTAGTTGATGGAGCTCTTAGGCCATTTCCTGGTTCTCAGCTCCCAAAGGTGATAGACTACCCATAGAATTACGATTGAGGGCATCCGCTACTATATTGACTTTCCTTGGTTGATATAAGATATCCACATCAATGACTTTTAGCAATTTATGCCATCTGCGCTATTGTAGAATTACCTTTTTCAGACTAAAAATATACTGGGGGTTCTTAGGATCTGTATAAATATCAAAATGAAAGACATTCGAATAATGCCTCAAAATCCTGAAGGAATGAATAACTGCAGTCAACTCTGAATCGTAGGTCGAGTAGTTCTTTTCATTCTTCTTTAACTATCATGAAGCATAAGCAATTACCTTTATATAATGTGTCACAACATAAACCAGCCTAATGCTTGAAGAATAATAATACATTACATTTCCCTATTGACTGTCTTGTAGGGTCAGAACTGGTGTTGAAGTCAATTTATCTCTCAGCTTTTGGAATCTCCCATCGTAAACTTAACTTCTTTTTAAGTCAACTTTGTTAGGGGTGCTGAAAGTGGAAAAGAAATCCTTCCACAAACCTTATATAATACTCCACTAACCCTCATAAAGATTCGAACTTCTACTAGGTTCATAGGTCTTGGCCAAGTCTTCACGACCTCAATCTTATGTAAGTATACCTGAATACTAGCATCTAATACAATATGGCCCCCAAAAAAAAACCTTTAAATACAACCAGAACTCATACTTCGAGAATTTATCTTACAAACTCTAACTTTGGGGTAACGGAAGCACTACTTGGAAATACATCTAGAAACTCATTTCCCACTAGAATAACTGAAGAGCCGAGGGCTTAGCATCAATATCTTAAACTCGCTTAGAAAATATGATAAGTGCAGTCTTTGGCAAACATTTATTTGCCTAAAGATTGCAAATAAACTTGTCTTTTGGCATTGCAGCATTAGCCTTCCATTCTCATACTACTTCCCCTGGGAACTGAAATCTAACAGTCTTATCTCGGTAGTCGACATTGGCATAACAAGTTTTCCACAAATCCATGCCCATATCAATAACAAAGTCGAGCATCTCTAGCTCTATCACATCTACAAATTTTTGATGACCAACAATATCTACCGTATAACCTCGATAAATCCTCTTGAGCATATAAGAAACACAAAGCATGATTTAGATTTCATACGTACTTATAACTCAGCTTTATAGCACGATCTATAAATTGAAAGAAATGTAACTAGTACTAAATGCCCTATAGCCTCTTGATTATAAGTGTGGTGCACAACACACCCATAAAAAAGAATCTACAAGACACGGCTAGTGGACTCCATGGGACACGACCTGCTCTGATACCAAGTTTGTCGTGACTGGCACTCGATACCTTATGCGATCGAGTTAGCCACTGAAACATACCAACTGACTCAACTATGGGCCTAGAAGGCTGGCAGCATAACATCTAAAATACTACAACTGGACCATTAAGGTCATAACCTGAATAACAGCAAGTCATAAAGAAGAAGGTAGACCAGCCAAAAATAATAAAGTACTAGCTAGCCGATGAAGCTGCAACTGAAGATACACATACGTACATACATATATATATATATGAAGAGACTATGGGGCTAGAGACTAGAAGCTGCAGAAAGAAACCTAGAACATCGTGTCCACAATAGCCTCTAAGAGTGTCATAAGCACTGGTCGGGACAAGGCACTGATTATACCCAAAATGTACAACAAAACTAAATATCCTATGAAAGCTCCAGGAAGAGGTGGAGCTTACCAACTCACAGCTGAATCCCGAATCCTAGAGGAGGGGTCAATCAGAATCCCTACCTGGACCTGCACGCACGAAACAAACTGCAGCGTCCCCAGGCAATGGAACGTCAGTACGAATAACAATGTACTGGTATGTAAGGCAGAAAGTAGAATCATAAATAGTTGTTGTAAAAAGGGTAATAAAGATACCACCTGAAACAGAAACTTTGATAGCCTCCATGGCTGAAATCCAACCTTAGATAAATTAAATATGCATGGTATGCTCGCATAATCGTATGTCGTGAATACATATATATAGATGAAAATGCATGTCATACCCAAACAAGTGCTAGCAATAGTTGTGCCTTCCGGTAGCGAACCGGTATCATATTCGCCAACTTGTGGCCATCTGTTTCTCATACGTATAAATATAGGAAATAGGCCCCATACCTTCCGATTATAGCTCGGGAGTAGAATGCATAGCATGTCATGTCATGGATTCATAATGTATTTGTGTTACCGTAATCATGTTGCCAATCTTGTCCCATTGGTACTCTTATTCTCATAATCTTGTAGTCACTTTCGTATCACATGTAAATGTCTCATAGAACCTTATATACTTATAGATTAAATTAGAAAACTTATCTCAGATTTAGAAAGGTAACTTAAACATAAGGATGTTCATAAAGATCTTAAAGTTCTTCACTTAGTTTCTATATATGTTTTCTTAGTAGTTTGTAAAAGAAAGTATTTCAAAAAAACGTTTCCTTTAGAAGTTTAAACATATGAGTTACATTTAAGAGTTTTGGAGATCGACGTATTATTTTAAAGTTTTTCAAAAATATAAATTATCGAGGAAGGTGGACTAATTTGAAACACATATTGTCCATTCCTAATCTTTTTAAGTCAAGAGAATCAACAAAATGACATAAAGACGTTGATTACCCTATATAACCGAACGAGTGGAATAGCAACATAATGTAGTCACAAAAATACGCCAGCTACAATCTCAATGCCTTTTACAAAATGTCTTTCTAGCAATAGAATAGTAAAACAACATTTGATGATTTAGGATTCCAAAATTCGTGCTCAAAGGAAGTACAACGCTTAGCCTTAACATACCTCAATTATGGGTCTTGTTGTATCAATATGGATTGTAACCCTTCCTTACAGTATGTAATCTACAGAAAATCATGTCACACAACCATTAGAGGCAGAATATTAACACATCAGCGTCAAAGTACCAATTTAGGGCTTGCTAGCAGAGTGATTAGCTCGCCACACCCTCTTTAAATGTATGGTTAATTACATTTTCTTCTCCAAATTACAACCCCAAATTAATGATATAACACACATTTTTGCAGAAGCTATTAACAAGTGTAGGCCTACGCAATAGACAACAACAACCAAATAGATTATGCCTGCACAACAATAAAAACTCGGCGTATCGTCACACCCCTCCTTTCCAACCCAACCACAACCAAATCTCAACCATGAGTCTTCAAACCATTAAAGCCAGAAAAAAATATATGTAATATAGTCCTATAATTGTTCCATGTAACCATAATAACTCGAACTTACGGCTTCCGATCACCATCATGTGAATTCATCCAATAATTACGTTTGGAATCATGTCATCCTCTTCATAAGCAATAAGAGAATAAAAGGGCAGAACCTTAACATAAAATTGATGGAGCTTATAGTATTTTAGCATTTCTCCTCAATAAAAAACAGTCTCCTCAAACACAAGACGTTGAACCAAGAAGAAACCATTTCAAAACTACAATGCAATAATAGAACCAACGATACACTTATTTATCTTACAATTAAGTACCCATCTATACTTATGCTTCTCTTCATGACTCATATCAACAAAAACCACAGAAACAAATCATTTCTGAAAATTCCAGCAACATTAACATTAGAAAATATTACAAAAACAGCCAACATCACATAACTATCCAAATACGATTTTCCAGCCATCTATTCGGGTTCTTGCTTATATAGCATAGCCATAACTTGGACTCACTCAATAAAATTAAGGGTGAGAATTATAACCTCCAAATAGCAGAAACACCACCTAAAAAATGAGATTCCTTTACTATGAAGAATCCTTCAAATCACAACCAATGAGGGGGAAAGAAGTAACACAATCTCTATGAACATTCCGAGGGTGAAACCACATTGAAATCTTGTAGATGTTTGCTTGGATGATAAGGGAACCTTTAGAGAGGATTTAGGACTGTTTTCTTCTTAGTTGGTCGAAAAAAATGAGATAAAACGAATGGAAACCAAATCTTATAATGCTAAACCGACATAGGGGCGAGGGACTCACCTTCACGTGCCTGCTTGTGCAGTCTCACAAGAATCTGAATATCTCTCAATTCTGAAGTCATATGGACAAATGGATTAGTGCGTTGGAAAGTAGACTCGTAGACCTTTGATTTGGTATATTAGAATTCTTCTAAAGCTTTATAGATTGGGAGAAAAGCTCCGAGATATTTAACCCAAATTTCAGAAAATTTATCAAAGAAACTTACTCTAACTTTTGTCAACTTTTATTTCCAAACTTGCTTGACTTCAAAACTTAACTTACGATCATTGGGCGACTATATCACCTTATAAAACATCCTTATTAGCATATAAGACACTCTTTGTCTTACCCCAAAGGTACCGGTTAACTTAAACCTTCTGAACGGGCGGGGTGTTAGAAGAGACATTCTTTAACTCGAACTTGTTTAAGGGCATCCTTGACCCATAACGTTAGTCTAATTCTTTTATTTTACCACCCCCTTTGCAACCTTATTCTCCTGACGTGATACACCAAGTCATATAAACCTCATACACTCATGCAATACTATGCATATTATGCGAAAGAACCACGGGGTCTCACAAGGCCCGCGACGCGGACCTGGTACTTTATCTCTGCCGATCTTTTTCTTACTCATTTTTCGACCCTAATTCATCTAGAATAGAATGGTTTCTTTTCCAATCACTTAGATTCGAATACTCAACTTATGTACAAGATAATCTACTCCAAACCACCATCAATTCACTAACTTTTATCTCAAGAATTCATCAAACCCATCCTAATTCAAGAACGAGAGCAAATTCAAGAACACTAATCAAGAACATCAACCCTTCAACTTTCTAGGATAAAATTACGCTGAAAATAATATGATTGGTGCGTGGGTGGACTAACCCAATGCTATATGAACTCACATCCCTCTTCGGGATCAAACCCTTGGCGAAAATCCACAAGAAAAGCTTCGATTTCGCAAGAACTTGATGAACGCCTTGACCTTTCTTCTCTTTTCTCCTCTTTTCTCTTCTTGAATTCTTTTTCTAAAACCCCTAGCGTAATTTAGGATTTTGTAAACTGAACCAAATCAGTTTAGACCCCTAATTAATTGCTAAAAATTAATTAAGTTAATTGGATAAGGAAAAGACCAAAATACCCCTATTAAATCTGGGTAACTTTCCTAAAATAGACAGCCCGACTTCAAACAGTCATATCTCCCTCATACGAGCTTGAAAATTAGCAAACTCAGTGGCGTTGGATTCCAAGACCTTTCATTTGATATCTTATGGGCCACCTAACTCATCATGTACTGAAAGTTATGGTCGTTCGAAGTTGACCCAAAACTCATACTTAACATAACTTGCCAAAATTTCCAAATTTACTCTTTGCAAAAATAGTTATTTCCAATTCTAGTTCTTTCTAAGGCGGGATGTTACAAGGGACATGGCCACCTTTATGCTTTTGATGTCAATTTTTATTTTACTTCAAATTTCAAATTATTTCATGAGCTAAGACTTGTCCTAGTCACACATATGTAGTAGATGCTTGTTGTAAGATATTAGTACTTCCACATTATTGTCATTGTACTCAGATTCTCCTTTATATTGAGATTGTCCCTTGAGATTTATCTTTATCTTTATCTCTTACTTTTAGTTATCTTTTTATCTTAATTGTCATGCTATGCCATGTGGTTCATTTAGAGTCTTTTGGGATTCTATTCACCATGTCACGTCTAGGGGGTAATCTTGGGTCGTGACACAAACATTGAAACTTAACTAAATTTTGAACTTGTTTGATAAGATATGTTTAGATTAGGAAAAAGAACCATTTTTAGGGATTTAGGGCTATCAATCCCCATATATTATCTTGACCTAGTAATAGGAAAGCTAATTGATGAGTTAGTATTTTACCGACTAACTAGAATCAAATTCATGAGATATTGCCATATTTTTATGCTAATTGGCGGGATATTAGGCCCTAGTTCTCTTGTGCACATGCATTCTTTGGAAAAGCAAGTTTAATAGATTTGAGGTTGAATATCACTGAACCACATCAGCGAAGGAACTGGCATTCTACAAGAACCAATAAGCGTCTCATCGCTAAATTCTGGCTTGAAAGGAGCGAAGCTTCTTATAAAATTTCAGAAGTTCCAAGTTTATATAAGACTAGAGGGAGTGCAGAAAAATTCCAAGTCTACAGAATTTTGGAATTTATGACACCATCTACGGGTCGTAAGTGGACCCACGAGCCGTAGATGGAATCCGTATTTAGGACTTCTGAAATCAAGAGAATTAAATCAGTGTCTACGATACAAGTTATGGGTCATAGTATGTTTTACGATTCATAGATCATGTTCGTAGATCAACTTCAAAAACTTTGAAATTTGGCTTGAATAGGACATTCAAGGTTTGCAAGTCGTGGATGTGTTTACGGTTAATGGATGGGCATCGTAAATCAAATTCCTGAAACCTCATAATCTTCCTTGATCTTTAGGAGCATTATTTTACTGATCGTAGATGGGTCTCATAAATCAACCTGCATAAATTCTATTTAAGCCAATTCTACGAACAAGCATGAGTCATATAAGGAAGTATGAGTCGTAGTTTGGTCTTGTGGTTTGAAAGTTCAGATGCTTAGGAATTTTAGTCTGTCTTCTACGGACAAGGTTCCACGGTCCGTAGATGGAACCACAGACTGTAGATACCGCTCGTAGTAATAACTCGAAAATTTTTAATCAAGGTCGTTTTGGTGTTTTTCCATTCTTTCAATCCCTATACTACGTCTTTTAGGACTATTATAAGCGGGACTAACTAATTCCTAGTGACCCTAACCTCCTATTCACTCCTAACTCTCCCAAATTAGATTTATTTTCTCTCAAGTCTCCTTTAAAGCAAGAACTAGGGTTCCAAGCTTCAAGTCTTCATTAAAGGAATTCAAGTTAGGGCTTCTACCCCATGTATGTGGGATTTCATCAATAAGTATCCATTTACCCATTGAGTCCCAAGAAAACCTCAACTTTTCAAGTTATGATTTGCTCCAAACCTAGAGTTTCTATGATTTTTATGGGTCTTTATTGGAATTCAAGTTTTTCTTCATGATTAGTCTTCAATTGCATGATTTTGATTATAATTTCATGTTTTCAACGTTATTTTCATGAACTCAGAGCATGCAAGTATTTTAATGACTCCAGTTTATGCTATTTTAGTTGCATGTCTCATATTATCCAATTTTCATGATTTAGATGTTTTCAAATAAAGTATCTCTTAGTATATTTTATGTTATCATGACTAACATGTTTTCAGATAAAGTATCTTTCAACTATGTTAAGTTATCATGATTTATGAGCTACTCAGTATTTATCAGTTATCTGTGTGATTCAGTATTATCATATTATTATTGTTTTCAGACTATGTATGTTTCCATTGGGAGTAATACTTAGCACCGAGCGGATTTGGAAATGATGGATATTGGTCAGTGTTCGTAAACTTTTAGTAGCAATCCCTAAGTTTCAGAATTACGTGTCACCATAGAATTTATCATTATTGACTTTAGCTTAGTGGATTCACATTAGCTAAGTTATCATGTCCCTTACCTTGGAAATTATTGAAGACCGACTTTTTGGTATGGGGAAAGTACATTGAACTCCATGTAGTAGCTCACATAGTTTATATCAGTTTTAGTATCTCCCACAGTCATACTTTTAGTTATTGCATGACCTTGTATTTATGTATTTTAGATTAGGTTATCTCAGTTTCATGATATTTTACTTGGTCATTGCATCAGCATGTTTTATAGATTTAATATGTTCAGATATCATATTTATTATTCATATTCCTCATACTGAATACACTCAAAGCACTGATCGCCTAATTTATGTCTACATTGTTTGATAATATAAGTTCTGACGCTCATCATCCAACCCGTAGTTAGAACAGATCCATTCAACTTTGCAGCAATATCTTTGTGAGTCCACATTCTCCGAGGACGATCCCTTTATCTTTGATTTTAGTATTTTACTTTAGTTTCAGACATTTGGAGTTAGCTAGGGGTTTTTCCTAGCAACTCACAGTAGTAGAGGCTTTCCAGATAGTTAGTCTGATTTTCGCTCATATGTACTCAAATATTTATCTATTTCAATTTTGTTTAAATAGACCTATTTCAGTTCTCTTTTGCTTTCATTTGTTGATTTTATATATCCTAGTCTAGTTCCATTCCATGAGGCTAGCTTTAGGTCACTCGTGTCTCTAAGCACCAATCGTGTCTAGGGGATAGTCTCAGGGATGACACTTCATCAATATTGGCGCTCCAATTGGCGTGGTACAATGCTTGATCGGTGGCTCACTGATCCCAGTACAGATGTTCCTATGAGAAATGAAGGTTGGCGCGGAGAAGCGAATGGTGCTCCACAATACGAGATCAGTATTCCGACGGTCCAGCGCAAGTTCAAACATGTAAGTTGAAGGGGAAAATGTAATTATGGAATTCAGTGCTTCCTTTTGAAGGTTCCAAGGATAGAATGGGGATTTGTGTAATTATGTAGCTTTATCTTCTTCATAATTAGGGATGGAAAGGGGAGTTCCTTTTTGGTGAAAACTATTTTTAGAGCATAGTGAAGAACTTTTTATCTTGTAGAGCAAGAAACCTCAAATTTGTATTACTCTAACTTTGGATTCCAAATTTTGTTAATCACATTATCTTGAAATGGATATTTCCTACATGGTTTTGTCTCTATTTGTTCTTTTCTGAGCAACTAAATCCTTAGCTAGGGGGTGTGTGTGCCTTATAAGGGTGTAAAACCCCAAATGAGTATTGATTAATGGGTACTAAATTTGATTGTATTACATGGATCTATTGTTTTCTTGAAGTTTTAATCCAAAACCGATGGTTGCAAACATTGATTGAGATCTCTAACACTGTTTTGCTTGAGAAAGTAAAATGGAGTTGGGTAAGACTCAATAGTGAGGACTTGTTGAAATTACTCTATGGGTTTGAGCCAAGGATTGGATAATACGAGTAATTTCTTATTTAACGATATGAGCGAGGGATAGTCTATCTAGTCAAGTAATGGTATTTTATTAGAAAGGGTGTTGGAGTTTGAAAGAATCTAAGGGACATATGTTTGATAGTTTAAGATAATATCGGATGTATCATAGACCAAACTTTATCCATATATCAATCAACTTGGTTGTGATTAATCTTTGACTATTTTAGTTGAAACCCTAATCGTTATGCACACACCCAGTGTCCTTTGCAAGCTTGGTAGATCATATTTGCGTTGATTCCCTGTTTTGTTCCTTTGTATTAGTGAATTTTAGTTGTTACTACCCCTCCCCATTTTATATATACATGTGTGTTGAGAATTCAATTTGTTAAGTTCGCTTCAAGTGGTGAAATCAATTGAAGGTGATCCCATCTTCCAATCCTTGTGGTTTGACCCCAACCTCTAAAGTTAGGTATTGTTTTGCATATAACCACCTATGCCTGAAAAATAGGACATAATTGAGTGTTTATCACTAACCTAGAACATATGATGATGTTTCAATAACACACACATAAGTGTCGGAAGGACTTAAGGTGTTTTTCTTCTAATTGGGTTGAAAGACTTTAGAAGACGTATCACTTTATCAGTTTTGCACAGTGAACACACTAAGGGGTCGTTTGGTAGAGTGTATAAAAATAATGCTAAATACAGTGTAATAGTAATGCTTGCATTAGTAATGCGTGTATTAGTTGTGCTTGCATTAATTATACATAGATTATTTATATGCATTGTTTGGTTTGATGCATTAAAAATAGAATGCATTGCATTAAAAAATATTTACAAAGATACCCTTCACTATTATGGTGGAAAAGATATAAAAAAGGTATTGAGGGGCAATTGGATCTTTAATTGAGTTAATGCATGCATTAAAACCATTGCATTGTTAATACCTAGAAATCCATGGTATTAGCAATACACAACTTAATACACAATAGAATGTATAACTAATGCAAGCATTAGTTATACATAGGTTGGAAAAGAGTACCAAACAAGGTACTAGTAATACACAAAGCTAATGCATGCATTTTTTAATACACTCTACCAAACGACCCCTAAATGAGTTGAATAGTGACTTATTTGTTTGATTTCCAACATTTAGGGAACAACAACTCTAGTTATTTTTTAATTATTGAATATCAACTTAACCATAATCATAAATTATAAATAGTTCATAAATATTCCCAATAAACCCCATTTTGAAATAGTGCTCATAAGATTGAATTCTTGCATAAATTATAATGTTTTGTCATACTCTTTGTTGGATTCGACACTCCCCTTGGTGGGTTCTATATTTGACAGTAACCACTTAAATATCCACTAAAAAGGTGTAATTTGGACGACATCATGGAGCAGTACATTGACAGAAAGAAGGACTTACACATGGAGTTCATCGACTTAGAAAAGGCTTACAACAAAGTCTCTAAAGGAGGTTCTATGAAGATGCTTCGAAGCTAAAGGTGTACATATGGCGTACATTAGGGAGATTAATGACATGTATGATAGAGACAACACTAAAGTAAGAGCAATGGAGGAGACACAAAACACTTTTCAGTTGTGATAGTGTTGCATCAGGGGTCTGTTCTTGGCCCATTTTTATTCTCCATGGTGATGGATGATGACGCGTCATATCCAAAGAGAGGTACCACGGTGTATGTTATTTGCAAAAGACATTCTTTTGATTGACTAGAGCTGAGGTGGACTTAAGAGTGAGCTGGAGGTTTAGAGTAAGGTCTTGGAGTCTAAAGGGTTCAGGTTGATTATAACCAAGACAAACCACTAAGAGTGAAAGTTCAGTGATGTTACGTCTAAGTTTGGCGTAGAAATGAGCCTTGATACATATGTAATTCAAAAGAGAGGAGGTTTCAAGTATTTTGGATCTATTATCCAAGAAAATGGAGAGATTGACTATGATATCACATATCGTAAAGGTTCAGGGTGGATGAAATGAAGACTCGCATCCGGAGTATTGTGTGATAAGAAGGTGCCACCAAAACTTAAAGGCAGGTTCTACACATCGGTGGTTATATTGTCTTTGTTGTATGGAGAGGAATGTTGTCCAGACAAGAACTCTCACGTTTAGAAGATGAAGTTGCAGAATTGATGATACTGAGATGGATGTGTGGGTATACTAGGATAGATAAGATTAGGAATGAAGATGTTCGGGATAAGGTTGGAGTGCCCTCGATAGAAGACAAGATGTAGTAAATGAGGTTGTGATAGATTGGCCATGTGTAGAGGAGATACACGGATACTCTAGTTTGGAGGTGTGAGGCTTTGTCTATAGATAATTTCAAGAGAGGTAGACGTAGGCCAAAGAAGTATTAGAGAGAGGTGATTAGACAAAAATAACGTAACTTTGGCTTACAGACGACATGACCTTATATAGGACGTTATGGAAGATACTGATTAGGATAGGAGGTTAGTTAGATAGTTAAGTATTTTCTCGCTTATTCTTCTATTCTATTATCCATACTATTACTAGTCATATTACTTTTGTAGTTACTTGTACTTTGAGTTTGGTTATTATCTATGTGTATTTTACACTTTTATTATTGTTTTATCTTATTATGAATATTGTTTAGAACGATTTTATAGGTTGTCAATTGTATTTTGCCAGGACTTTCTTCATTTCCATTATTTCTTTCTCTATACTGCTTTGGTTTGTTTTTTACTTAAGTTGAAGGTCTACCGAAAACAACATCTCTACCTCCAAGCTAGTGGTTAGATAGTATATCCTTTACAGACCTCACTTTATGGAATTACACTACGCATGTTGTTGTTGTTGAGTTATTTAAAATAATACAAAAAAATCAACAAAAATGATTGGATGTATATGTAATGCATCGATATTGTACAACCAAGTATATATATGATGTATAACTATGTATTAGATTACCTCTTCAAGTCTAGTACTTTTAGTACTTACTTCTCCCAGATCCATGTTTACAAAAGTCATATCTATGTTGAATAGTTCAGATCGATATATATATATATATATATATATATATATATATATATTCATATACATTGTTTATATAATATTTATACATTGTAGCGGTTCATCTTCCTCAACAAGTTGAAAAAAGTTTTCAATCCCGACCAACTCAAATCTCCTCTAAATAATCTTAAATTTTATATATGAGCTCATCTCGTTCTTTCAAATCTTTTGATATATTATTCACTCAAAACGGTTCACATTTTCAGCAAGTCAAACTTTAAAATTTAAGTTTCGAACCTCTTCAATGGCGGATTGTTACATTTTAATTTTTCACGCTTTTTATTTCTTTGGGTAAGAAATTTTGACCCAACAAACATTTTCTCTAAAAAAAAATTCCTTATTCCCCCCCCCCCCCTTTTTTCCCCTTATTCACACCCTAAGGATAAATCTCAACTCTATTATTACTAACTCGAACTCCAACCAACCGATCATAACTCATATGGCTTTATCTCAGTTGAACAAAATCAAGGAGACATGTACGGTATATTGTTTTCAAATAAAAAAAGAAATTACACAAAAAAAAAAAATCAAACAAAGTAAGACTGTTTTCAATTCTAAATTGATTATTCTTTTTCATTATTTTCAAGTGATTTTGCTTATTGTATATATGCTTCTTTTTTTTAAAAAAAAATAGTATTATTTACATATAGTATTATTCGACCAGTAACAATGCTTCTACTGTTCACCATTTTTCACCTTTCTGTAGAAGCATTAAGGTGGGCTGAAACAAATGAGCCGAATGAACAAATGATGTTACAATTATAAAATGTTCTCCTCTGGTTTTCTGTCAATTTTACCAGGCTACGTAGAAAATCAACTGTTAACTCCATATCTTTGTATAAATAATAAAACAAGGGTACATAATTGTATAAGATATTTTCACTTTTTACATATAACAATCTATGTTCAAAAATTGGTTTACATTGTCAAATGAGAATGAAAACTAGTAAGTAAGCTCTATGAAACAAAGTACTAAAACTATTTTGTACACATTTACTAATTTCATTCCTCTCTTGGAATCCATCGGCTCCACCATAAGCTTTTCCGTTTATTGCTAAGATCATCCATACTCTCATTCAGGGTTTTTATAATTTTCCTTTGAAGTCGAAGAGCTGATGCAAGAGCATTCCTCTGCGCATTTGACTTCTTCTTAGGCTCTATTTCCTGTAAATCACAAATGGAAAAACAAAACAAAGCGTATTGAGGAAATTTTATGTTTAATAACCAACATTAGTAACAATGTCTAGTCTAGTTACGTAATGCCATGAGAATACATACCCTAAGCTGCTGAAGTTGTGCTTCCGTGAAGCCCCCATCTTGTTCTGTTCCTGATTTTGCCATTAGTTGAACAACCCAGTTTGCAGCTTCACTATAGTCTTGTTGTGTAGCCCGGAAGAATTGCAGTTTTAGGTTCTGAATGAAGGACAGGGCTAGCAGACCTTCTCTATCAAAGTAAGGATGAGCTAAAGCTGTCTTTGCACTAATTCTTTGGCGTGCTTTGAAACGTACCATAGATGTTAATAGCTCCCACCCTATTCCACCATCCAAATCTAACAATTCAAAGCCTTTCCTAAGTTCAGGGCCAGCACGAGGCTCTACACTCTGTCTCCACGAAACTAAATCATAGTCACATCTCTTCAGTTGTCGGTTGAATTGAATGAGACTGTTGTCACTGCGTAATCCTGGGAATGCCTATCATGGAACAAACAACATACAAATTCTTCAGAAAACACTACAAGACAGAAATATCAGCATTTAACCTATTTCTGACTGTAATACATAGTTAATTTTAAAATCTTGTACATGCAATATTCAATTCTATTTCGTTTTTGGTTTAACCATTGGTATATGAAGCCAATTGGCTTGACTAATCCATATTTGCACCAGATAAGCCCATTACGGAGGAAGGGGGAGCCTATTGAAATAGGTAAGATCACATCTAATGGGCAATTTGTTTAAAGTTATAGCGAATCCAGATCTTGGTTATATGAGCTAAAGAAAAGGAGAAAGGAAACCAACAATTTCTTTTGTTCAATTCTCAAGTCTTGAACAAAAAAGTGATCTTGACCAGGTCAGCCACGATTAAGTTAAAATGAACCTGGACAGAAATATTAAAATTCAAAAATTCAAAAAGAAATAATTTATAACTCCAAAATTGAGGGTAAAATATTAAGTATCCAAGTCTTTAAAATAATGCATACATGCCCACTTTTCATGTTCAAAATTCAGTTTTTTGAATTCCCTCTCTTCTCTCTTTTTCTTCTTCATCTTCTTCTTTTTAATCTACAAACTATTTTTATTTTTGTTGTATGAAGATTGGTGGAGGTGATTCGGAAATACAATTTTTTGGAGCAGACAAGGATATTCTGCAGTAAATCCAACAACTACCGAGTCTTATTGCAACAACTTTGATAATTACAACTACGGAATGTGTTACAGTAACTTAGAATTTGTTTAGTTGTTGCAATAACTATTGTAGTTGTTCCAACAAATTTAGTAGTTGTTTGCAACAACCTAATGAAGAAGTTGAATTTACTATTGAAGGTGGAAGTAGAAGGGAGGCAGAGATGTGGAGGAGAAGGAGGAGACAGTTGAGGCGGGGAAAGAGAAGGAGGTGATGGTGGAGGAAGTGAAGGATGAAGAGGTGGCGGTTATGGAAGTGAAGGAGAGAGGGATGGGGAATGTGGGGCCTTTGTGTATACAAGAAAATGTGGGGGTTTTCAAATTAGTGACATTAACACTAATCTCAAAAGAGTTACACCTACCCAAAAAAGCAAAAATATGAGTGACCTTTCCTCAAATAAATGATGCAAAGGCCACCCTTAATTAAATGACCCTTGTTTTCTTACTTAATATCCATAAAGTTACTATTTGCAGGTCATCATTCATTTTCTTCCTCATGTACTTATGTAAACCGCGAAGCTATACTGGGCTTAACTTACTTAACCTGCCGAGTAAAAGTTCTTCCATGCCCAAGAATAAGTGTGTGGACTTATTTTCAAGTTCAAGAAACTTTTCTAGTCCATGAAGTCCAAGAAGCTACGTTAAAGACTATTCCTTCTTAAAATGGGAAATATTGTTCTTATTTCCTTTTGTTGGTATATTGTAATTTCTTTATTGTTTCCTTGTAGAATAGACATTTTATTTCCTTGCTTTTATCTATTCTCTTTCCTTATTAGAATAGCAAATGTAGTCATCAAAGAAGAGACCCTAAGCCTATATAAAGGGTTCTGATGCCTTGTAAAAGACACCATTCATGTTCTTTAGATAGCAACAATTAGAAATAATAAGATTATACTCTATTTCTTCTTCTTAATCCTTTTTTTTGGTTCCAAACCAAGTGGTGATAGTCCTTATCATGTTCTCAAATATGTGTGAGGTTTCTTAGCCACGTTAATTGATTTCAAGCGGTAACTTTAGGAACTACAAATCATTTGATCATTCAAGAACACATCTTTCCCATCCAAAATCAGATCACAATTTAACTTCTTTTGAAGTCATTGCTTCTTTTAGAACAAGTGAGTAGTTATTTTATAGTTCAGAATATCATCTTTAACCTCATTTTAGAAACACTTGATTCCATGTTCTACATCACGAGACACATCAGTTTTTTCATACTACTGTTTTTTGCTTAAAGTTCAAGATCCTGGTTGACTAGTTCTTTGTTTAACTCAGAGAATCACATCATGTTTTCTACATTTAGATAAGAAAATCTAAAAGAAACTGACAATCACTTTCTTGTAATTCTTTTTATTCCTGAACTCAAATGTCTAGATTCTCCTAGAAGAGCTAAATTTTGTCTAAGAAATATTAATAGTAAATAGCTTTCGATTTGAATCTAACCATTTGCAGGAATATGAGACCAACACTGTAGATGTCAAATCGGTCTGGGAGATTCAGCTGTTAAAAATAAGTAGCATAACAAGGAGTTAATTTAATCCTCAAAAAAAAAAAAAAAAAAAAAAAAAGAGATAATTAGTCAAAAGTGAGTGACTGGTCATCAAACCTGCCATAGAACTGGGGAAAGTGCAGTTGCAACTGGAGCAGACGGTGCAGAAGGGGTTTGTGTGCTCATAATGTATTGCTCTGGTGCAGCGTATCTTGACCGGAAAAGACACAGTTAGAAAAATAAGTAAACCAAATCCCTAAGTAAAAGATCCACCCATGCAAACATACCAAGTTATAAATGGTATTACCTGAAAGTCTTCCAAAAAACAGATGATCAGTAACACAGAATGCATCTATTTTCTCTTCACCTTCTAATGGTACAAAGATTAACTTTTGAGATCATACCAATCTCAATAGTCAATATACAGTCAGATTAGTATAACAACGCAAATTGACCCTTTGGACGTGGGATAAATAAGAGATCAATTCACTTCTTTATAATTGAATAAGGAAGATGATCATTCATACTCTGTGCATCTCTTCCACATGTAAATTAAGCTAATATAATTAAAACTAACAAGCACAAACATGCCATAAATCCAATCTCAAAGTCATCTAATGTTCTTTAAAATGTGCGGGGAAAGTACTTAATCATTATGGTACATAACATACCCATTAAATTGGAAAATCCTGATATTTCATCACTCAATTTCAGGGAGATCACTCTGTCGGGTCCTGCATTTTTTCTATTTAGGCATATAAGTTTCAGTTTGTTAGCTTGAGCATTATAGAAAGAACACTTTTAACACTCAAAAATGAAGTTGATTTTCCGGGTAGTCCTCTAAGAACTTATAAGGTTAGCACTGATGGTTCATTTGGGAGGTTTGAGGACACCTGGTTATAAATAATAAAGGCATGATTAACAAACAAATTGAACTCAGAAAATATGTAAAGTGAAAAAATGGACATGATTCGACGAGCAAATTGGCATCATACTTTATTAATCCATGAAAGCAACAACAAACGCAGATTGAGATGTTGAGGTTAGAATATACATTACCCTAACAATAAAAAGGATGGAAAATGCATGTTCTTTTATTTAATTTGATTGGAGATGTTTTTGAAATGAATAACAGAAAAGAATGATAAGAAGTCATCCTTATGAGCTGAGAATTATAGTATGCCACTTTTATCAAGGGGATAATTAGTTCCAAGAAACAAAGGTCACAGAATAGAAAATATAGATGTTATTAATGTCCATGTGTTGAACAAGAAATTTCCACTTGTGCATACACAAACTTGTCAGTTTGCAGAGTAGGAAATTACCTTGGATCTAAAAGAAACTCCTTAGGAATATAATTGATTCCTACTCTCAAATCTGCTGCAGCACCAAGATCAATTATTTTGAACGCGCGAGAACCTGCTTCAGAGAGACATTAATTACAACTTACAAGTAGACAATCAAACTCAACCACAAATATTAACAGGACAGTTTACCTTCAGAGAAAATTATGTTTTGAGGCTTAATATCTCTATGTACTATCCCTGTGGAGTGAAGCCCATCCAAAGCAAATAGGAGTTGTCTCATAATTGTCAAAATGATTCTATTTTCTCTATCCAAGCCTTTGGGCAAGTCCTGAACCTCTCGAAGGATCAATGATTCTACCTGATGATTTAATAAATCATGAGAGAGAGTGAAGGAGGGGGAGGATAAAACACATAGTAACTTTTGCAGAAAGGACTTACAACAAAAACTGCAACCCAACCAGACACTAATTATGGCCGAGCTTCCTTTATATCCATCCAGCTCATTTACTCATTCCAATTTTTTATTTTTTTATTTCAATACTCAATAATTTGTCTCAGAAGCTTTCTAAGATAATATCTAATATCACACTTATCTCTAGACCACCATCATAAAATCTCGACTAAAAAAGATGAAAAACAGTCGTGACAAACACCGAATCCACCATAATAACCAAACATTAGTTCAACTAGTTGTTATTGTCTATGTCAATTATTTTCTTTCATTTGCTGAATCTGTATAGAAGGACAGATTGTAAAGACTTCCTTCCACAATGTAGAGCAAGCAAATTATGTAATATGGGGGCTCATTTGGCTCATAAAATTAGCTCAAAGCTAGCCTTTGGGAAAAGAATTTACAGCTTAATTGTGTTAAGAGTGCTGCGAACATTTAAGTAGATAAAATTAAATGTTCTTCTGAGAGAAATGATCAGAATTTAGTAATTCACCATTCGGAGCAACTCTATAAGAGTCAGACACAAGAAATTACAATTATTCAAAATAATGAATTATAATAACTCACATATGGGTATCAATGAAAATGAATACAAACTATGCAATTGTTCAACCTTGAAACCATTAGGTCACATGTGTAATATTTTGGATATGCTGAACATATATATATAAACATGGTACGATCGGATAATTTGGCTTAAATGACAGAATTTATTATATATCTCAACTTGAAGAGGTAGTTTTAACAATGCAGTGAATGGTGAATGTTCATGGATAACTTTCTGTAGAATCTTTTCTCAATTAGGAGGACATTTTCTTCATATTGTTTATCTCTTTTCAATTAGCAGATAATTGCATTTTCTAAGTGTTTTATAAAACATCCTTTTGTCGTTTAACCCTATCAGTATCTATCATAAACTTTCACTACGAAATCAAAAATCATTCCTCTCAGCTCCGTATTTGCTAATTTCCCTAAACATGTAAATGCCTAAAATGAAGATATTTCTGTTATATCTGAACTGACAAGGTTATGATACTGTTTCAAGAGAATTTTTCATTCAATAGAAAACATTGTAGTATTAGTTATCACTGCTAGGTATTTCTCCTACATTTAGATCTTTTTAGGAGACAAATTTATACCAATAAATATCAAATGATCCTTTAACAACTATATTGTTTAGATTCTATTTTCCACCTGATCTGCCGTTTTCTCTCAGACACGGGAAACTAAGATCTTTTCACAATCTGTACATTAACCTCAAATCACAAATTCGCACGGTATAAGCACAGAGCTCTAATTTGTCCCAGGACCAGAACAGTAGCTAATGAAATAGGAAAATTCTTAACTATCTATCCAGGTCAATTGGAATTAGTGAACATTTACCACGAGAGCAAAGTGTTGATTCGAGTGGGTATGTTGTGTCCGATTATATGAAAAGTAGAGAAAAATATGCATTATAGGTAAGAAGAGAAAGGAATACCTACATTGTAGGGAAAGTCTCTACTCTGCATCAAATCAGCAAGTGTAGCTTCCCCTTCGAAACGCCAAAGAAGCCAATACTCTGCTCCTTTCTTTGAAGAAGTCTAGCAGAATTTTCAACATAAATAAGTGATTGGAATAAGTGATATATATATATATATGATGAACAAGTGTACCTCTCGAAAACCATAGAGAAAATCAGCACAACTATTAGCACAAGCTCTACGCACACGCTCATTCATCCATATTTCCACTGCTCCATATTCAGTTGCTTTTTTTAAGACTAAATCAGCAGGCTTTGATGATGGCTTTCTTGCCAAAGAAACTCTATAAACAGAACCAAAAGATCCCTCACCCAGTTTCTTTCCCAATACAATATCATCCTGCAGATAAGATAAGATAAGATAAGAATTTGGGGAACAAAGAACATAAGTAATTAACTCCTTTATACCTTCTTATAAATAGGTCGAAAGAATCTTTCAAGAAAGGCAAGAACAAACATATCGAAGAAACCAGGAGCAACACCAGGAGTAGCCCAGAGGTAAGAGAGGGTACCCAAAGCCAAAATAACCCCAGGAACAGTGACTGTGATCCCATTTGACTTGGGTAGTGTGCTTCTATAAATTATATCACCACACTCCATTACAGTACAGGGTAGTCCTACCCCAACTCCAACAAAAAGATCATGTACAAAGCTACCGCAAATTAAATTACATTGTTTCTTCAATCGTATCGACAAACATAAAGGCTTAAGCTTCACTTTCTTCCCCAGAAATGAAGAGTGGAGTACTACACCACCTATGCCCATTGCAGCCATTCCCAAACTTTTTTGCTTTCTTTACCAAGATTTTCTTCTCTTTTCTTTTCAATAACTGGCCAGGTGCCTGCTCTTTTTTTGTGGATTGGATTGCCGAAAATCCATAGCCACAAATGACACGTAGATTACGTCTCTATATAAACCAAAGGTTTTTCATCACCCAAGTATATAAGTAGACATGTGTTTTATTTAATTTTTAAAAATCATAGTATATTAATAAGTATTATAATTATAATTAAGTCAATAATTTTTTAGAAAACTATTCTCCAAATTTAATAAGAACAAAATATTGCCCACAAATTTAATATTAATTAATATCATTAATTTCATCTTATATTTTCTTTATTCAAATATTTAACAGTAGAACATGAATCTAACAATATTTTTATTTAGCCTGATAAATAACAGTTCGAAAATATTTTGGCTTTAAATATGTTTTCAAAATTCACAAAACAAAAAAAAAAAAACGAAGAAGATAAAAGAATTTTTTAAAAACTATATATTTCTTTTTTTTCCTTCTTCAAATACAGCAGCCACGCTTTCTCCTAAACTTTAGAATTTTGATATTTCACATTTGTAATCTTGATAACATCTCGTATTTTTTATTATTATTATTTTTATTTCCCTTTCTTTTATTTTATAATTTTTGTCAGTATTGATAATTTTTTACCTTCTTTTTGGTTTCTCAACATAACATTTCAAGGATAAAGTTTATTGCCACAAATATTTTTTTGGTCGATTCTCATCTTAAAGATCGCATAGTTTAATATGTTTTTAAAAAATATAAGATGAAAATAATGACATTAATGGATATTAAAATTTATGTGGAATATCTTGTTCTTACCAAATTTGGAAAATAGTTTACCAAAATTTATTAACTTAACTATGGTTATAATACTTCTTAATATAATATAATCTTGACCTTTAAAAATTGAATAGGACACATGTCTCTCATCTAGAAGTGTACTTGACGAAATGGAGGTAAAGTGTAATGGAGGGGAGCCAAATCCATAAATACCTAGGGTGTGCAATTATTGATATACTAGTCTTTGAAAACGTGCGTTGCAGGTTTATCTCCTATTTTTTCATAAAATTTGTACGTGCCTAATTTTATATCTTTAAACCCACATTTTTAAAGACTCTTATTTTTATAAAATTTGTACATGCCTAATTTTATGTATTATTCTACTAAGTATGTGTTTAGTCAAACACAACAATATCATCTAATTTTAACAACGGAAAAGGGCCTTAAATACCCCCCCCCCCCAACTATGTGAATTGGTACAAAATACCCATATTCTACCTTTCGAGCCTAAAATTCCCTTAACGTCAACCTTTTGACTCTATTTTGCCCCTCATATTTAACAGCCTAAATAATAACATCAATTAGCAAATTCATTTATGACGTTTCGCTATACTATTGGATACCCTAATAATTAATTAAACTAATTTAAAAAAATCAAATACCCACCCGTAACCCAGATCTTTTAACCCAAATTCAACATTGTCACCGGATCTTGTAGATAAATAAATCTTCAAACTCAACTCACCACCTGAGAAAAAAAGACTCATTTATCAAGTGTATAAAGTTGCGCCACTTCTTCCCCTTCTTTAGCAATGCTTGACCCAGAAATCTAAGCTCGACCCAGAAAATTTATGCTTGTGTTTGACCTTTTTTGTTGAAATCATTCACTTCAATTGTCCGATAAGGAAGATCAGCAACATCATTCACATGATACACAAGTTTTTCATTCCATACAGGGTTTAAATCTCTCATTTTTACTTGTGTTCTTTGTCTCTGATTCTCAAACTCAACTTCTACAAATGGTGATGAAGAACCTTCACCATCTTTTGGCATCAAGTTGTGTTGCCACCACTTCTACAATCAATTTTTATTTACCATTGTTCATGGTTCTGATAAAGGAAAAAAAACAGAGAGAAAAGTGACAGATAGGAAAACAGAGGAATAAGATTATACAGTTGACAGTGTTGAATTTGGGTTAAAAGATCTGGGTTATGGGTGGGGCTTTTGGGTGGGTATTTGGTTTTTTTAATTAGTTTAATTAATTATTAGGGTAGTCAATAGGATAGCGACACGTCATAAATGAATTTGCTAATTGAGGTTATTATTTAGGTTGTTAAAGATGAGGGGCAAAATAGAGCCAAAAAGTTGACGTCAAGGGCATTTTAGGCCCGAAAGGTAGAGAGGGGTAATTTTGTACCATTTCGCATAGTTAAGGAGTATTTTAGGCCCTTTTCCGTTTTAACAATTTTAGTTATTACTCCCACTATTCCTTTTTAGTTGTCATATTGCGCTTTTTGAGAGGTCAACTTGACTAATTTTTAAAGTTAATTTAGATTACACTAATTTGATATTTTGAAATAAGAATTTGAATATCCTAAAACCATACGAAAAAGACACCAGTATATAAATAATGATGTACAACATTCGAGGCAACCATGCTATTCCCATGTATACATGTCCAATAACTCTATTATCTTTAGAATGTGATACATAATCTTTAGGTTTATTCAAAAGTAAGTAATTTTGATTTGGTTAAAAGATGCAACAAGAAAATAACAAAAAATTTCATTTCATATACCAAATACCTTTTCAAGAAGCAGCATATATTAGGCAATCGGGATTACATTCCCATGTTGGTTCACTACTAAATCATGATTATAACTTCTAAACTCTTCGTGTATAGAGAAAATGAATGAAAAGGTTGGGTATATTCTATTAGAAAAATAAATCCTTGATTGATTACATGTACATTGACATTTCAAAAGTTAATATTGCAATAAAGATCGAAAGATGAAGCAATTCAAGATTGACATTAAATAAACATAATTAAGTACTAAATAAGTGATACAAAGTTCAAGAAATAGTAAATACACATTATTAAGTCTATGAGAATTCAAAATACACCTTTCACGAACTATAAGGAGAAGCCTAAACATCCAAGTTATTCATATACTAATGACATACGATTAAATGTATATAGTCTCTCTGATTTATTAATTGTATAAATTGTATTTACTACAACTTTTGGATTTTCTAGTGTTGTATACTATAATATTATATAATTACTATCTAAATATAATTAAATAAATATTTTACAACATTTTAATTTAGAGTAACTTTTTTTAATGGCATTATTGTAGAAACTCGATTTATAGGGATATTTTGGTATTTCAACTTTCAACTTTTTTTGCTCCCACTTATATATAATAATATATATGATATATGATAAATGATGATTGTTATTAGGTTATGTGTGAATAATTTTTTAATGATTTTATAAGAAAATAATATCATCAATTTATTGATTCGGATATGTTTTTTTTAATATTGAGTTATTGAGTAAATTGATAACACATTAAGAGGTTAGTAATTTATTATTTTGCCCGTACACATATATTAAATATTAATCTCAATATTTTACTAGTTATTACATTTTTCCTTAAGCCTTCAAATCGTGCTTACAATGTTCCTTTAGCCTTCAAATCATGCTTACAATGACTTTGAGTTCACAACTTCACATTATATAAAATGTCAAAAACCTAAAGTAAGAACCATATTTCTCTTAATTTCTTTTGTGTTACACTTGTATAGTTATTTTCATGTTAGTTATTATTGTTTCTATTTTATGAGCATTTGTAAAGTTACATTATTATATTATCGCGTCAAATTGTTGGAGAAGTCATATATTTGTTTTATAAGCATTTTCTTATTATTTAAATTGAAAATCAAACTGTTAAGGATCAACACTGGGTACGAGTTTAAGGCTATGTTGGGCGTATTGAAATAATCATTTCAGAAATTGATGTGAGGCGGGGCGGATTGCTGTTTTATGCAGATTAAATAAAATAATAGCTAAAAAAATATTATAAATTCAATTTTATATAAATGAATTATTAGTACTGACTCTACCATAAGTAAATATATCGATTACATATATTTTCAATTATGAAAAAAACTAATTATACTTGTAAGATGATAAACATACTTGATGTTTTAATTTACTCTTCATAATTTAGCATTAATTTTTTTTATCTTAAAACAAATAGGAAGAATAGCATATTTCATGTATTAGTAGTATATATTATTGATCATTTTTCCTTAATTTTTAATTGATTGACCCAGAAATAAAGGCGGACCCACATGTAAAGGTGAAGGTGGAGGTGCATGTGCACCCATTAACTTTGGAATAAATTATGTATATATATACTTTGAAAAACTGGAAGAAACTAAAATATAAATAAAAGTGTCATTATGGAGAGCATAAAAGGCAGTTAGTACTGCTGGTACAAAGTCAGTGTGACCAATTGCACAACTGCAGTTCAATCCCAGCTACCACCACATTATATTATTTTTATCAACTCATAATATTGATGCACCCGTAGTATTCAAATCATGGTCCAATTCTTCACGTTTAGTTCTCCAATTCATTTCACATTATAAAATATTTTTTTGGTCTTCTGTTTGACGATTTTTTTTAAATCTTAGTCTCTTCTGTTTCTCTTTATTTTTTTCCTTCTTTTTTCATTTCACCAATTTGTGTAGTTATATATAGAATACATAAATGTAATATTTTTCATTACAATTATTTTGTAGTTTAACATTTTTTGCAGTATAAGATTCACAATTGTATAAGGCATGTTATGATTTCATCTTTTAATATCCTAGTTAGTTCAAAAAGAAAAAAAGATATAATGGGTGGGGCGAGGTGAAGCGAGTCTATGCGGGATAGGGAAGAGCGAGTTGAATAAAATAATTTGTTATACAGGCGGAACGGGTTAAAAACTTTGCTGGTTTACCTTCCAATCGTCTCGCCCTACCCCATTGTCATCCCTACTTCGACCAGTTTTTATATATAAAAAGTCAAAACAAATAGAGACAGGGAAGAAAAAATATAAATATATTATTTAAGGATCAAAATAATACCTATATAATAATAGTATATCTTTTTTCTATATAGAATTCTTACGAAATACAATAAAATAGGTAAAAACAAAAAGGCAAGGTAATTCTTTTAAGACCAATAAGATCGTATAATCAGAATTCTAGATATTCCTTCCTTGATATTTTATCAATCCATTTTTTAACTTTCGTTATTCTCTCTTCTTCAAATGCATAATTAGTTTCTCTTTCATCCATACAAATCATTGTATAAAATTTTCATTCTAGAATTTCAAACAGTTTGAAGAAATTTTGAGCACAATAATGGCGAAAAGTTTAGTACCACTCTTGTATCATTATGTGATAAAATTTCTATTTTAAGAACTAAAATTAACGTTAATATTAATATTATTCTTATTATTTACAAATTTTCGATAGTTTTAAAACTTCTTGCTAAAATATCGAATTTTACAATGGCGCTAATAGGGTCTTTAAATATGAGAAATCTTTCTTCAAAATTATGAAAAATATTCTATGATTTTTTCTTTCATTTGTTATGTTAATGTTGCAACGAGAAGTATTAGAGTAGTATAAACATGGATTGAGTTGAACAAATGTTTTTGTACACCAACTATAAATCATAAATTACACCATTTTATGTAAATATAAATTGGTGAGTATATGAAATATGATATTTCAAGTAATTGTAGAAAAAATAATTTTTTTGTAATTAGAAAATGGTGTATTTGTGAATAACATTTGTGCTAAGAATAATTGTGGTATATAATTGATCAAAAGTTGATGTAATTCATCTTTTTGGGGTTACACAACTGTTGGACACCACCTATAAACCACAATGTACACCGTTTTATATAAATATAATTTGGTAATTGGATAAAATTTTGTATTTCATATAATTGTATATTAATTGAAATTTTGTAATTAGGAATTGATATATTTATCAATAACATTTGGGCTAAGAAATATTGTAATGAATAGTTAATCAAATATTGATGTAAGTCATTTCTACGGTACTAAACACCAACTTTATGCCACAACGTATACTATTTTCTATACATAAGTATTGACAATTCTATAAAGATTGGTATTTCATATAATAATTTATAAATTAATATTTTTGTAGATAGGAAATGGTATATCAACTGAAGAGTAGAGGATTACATCATGATCGCTTATTGTCAGTATGTCATGATCCAAAGTATACCTTAGACATGACATTGAGTATAAGAGCTTGAGAGGCTCCGCACAAGTCAGTGGACAAACATCCAACGCAATAGAATACACAATACGATAGTTTAAGTAAGACGTCTCATATCATGAAAGAGAGTTTGACCATAAATGCGGAATCATAACTATATCTTGGCAAGACATTCTTAAAACACCATAAAAATGATTGGGACATAACTCATACACCACGTATAAAGCCTCAGGAGTAAACAATAAAAAATAATAAATGCTCTTCATGGCTTTGCCCTCAGAGTATAAAGACTCACCAATGCAATAGCTTATAGCAATCCAAATCTAGCCACGAACGGGAGGAGAATTATATTGTCGGAACATATATTATGAAACAATATAGGCACAAGTATGCATTAGTACGTGGAATATACTAATATGGAGAAATATGCATAAATGTAGACATGATATCATAGTAGGCTTAAAACATGTAATACATGACCAAGTAGAACATTTAAAATCTTAGAAAGCAAAAATCATTAAAACCATGAGACAAGGTCAAGCATTAATAAAAGACATAATGAAAGCTTTTAAGAAAAAGATCATATTTCTTTTGTGGGATATTAGCTTTAATCGACAATAGACCTTGTGAGCTATAACATGAAATCGGGTGTAACCTCCACACCGAAAAAGGAGAGTTTACTTGTCAAGGTAGAACTTCGTATCATATCATTAATGCTATACGGATCCACTAGCTAGGTCATTTAAGACAATCCTACGGAGGGCGCATAGTTTGGTACTAGAGATTGCTACTAGACACTACCCTATTTGAGCCTCTACATCAAGTCTTCTTGGTTCTAAGTTAAATTCCAGCAGAGTAGATAAAGTTAATTATAAAAGCATAATATTAGGAAAGACAATAATCATAATACCAATCCAAATCATAAAGTCATATAAGAGTAGCTCTTTTCAAAAACCATGATTTCATAACTTCATTTTTTCATTGCATGCACCCCCAAGTGTAGTAATCCCATGATTCATATCAATTGCATTTACCGATCTCGCACCACTACCCATGACATGTTTTGACAAAATTTCAAGTTGAGCCGTCAAATTAGCTATGCGTTTGTCATGCTCTTGGTTTGTCTCTTCTTATTCTTTAAGTCACCCCAACTCTGGAAGTGACACATGATCTTGACAAGTAGGCCAAGCTCAATTAATTTTGATCATGTCATATAGTAGCCTTGAGGCTACTACAAATGGTTGCCTCACTATTTACCCTTGAATAAGATGATCAGCCATCTCCCTGTTCACCGTATTGAGGCTTCTATAAAAATATTGCAGCAGTAACCTGTCAGTAATGTCATGATTAAGACATTGTAAAAGTGACCTTTTGAAATGTAGCCAGGTTTCATGCACCCGTTCCCCACTCATTCACTTGAAATTTGAATGTCACCCTGTAGTTTCACCATTTTTGAAGGGGGAAAGAACCTTTCAAGAAAAGACTCTGTCAATTCCTCCAATGAAGTGATGAAATTTGGCGGCAGCTCAATTACCCACTTTTTTGCGTCTTTTATCAAGGAAAAAAGAAATAGCCTCAACCGCATTGACTCTTGTAAAATGCCTTCAGCAGTAAAAGGGCCACACACATGCACAAACTTTCTAAAGTGGTCATGGGGGTCTTCGTGCTCAAGACCTTCAAAAAGTCTTTGCATTTTGATCAGTTGCAACATTGGTTCAATTACATTAAATGTATCATTCTTCGGAGTAGGTGGTAATCGAATTGCTCCACCTTTTCCAGTGACATTTAGATTCATATCACTCATATTTCTAAAATCATCATTGTGCCCGCAATGACTAGCAACATCACTTCCATCAAGACTCATGTTTCCTCATGTATCTAATCACAACAAAAACACCTAACGAGTAACCTTCTACAAATAAACATGTTCACAATTTAACTTCGCAATTTTAATTTTTAGCCATCACTCCCCGTCAGCGGCACCAGTTTTTATAACACTCAATTTATCCTCAAAACAAGTAAGAGAATAAGCTGTTGTTAGCAATAAAAATCCAACTAAGAGTAAAGATTGAATCTCATAGAGATTGATATAGTGCAAATAATTTAATTAGGAAATTATGAAAGTGACAAATTCCTTGTAGCTATTATAGAGAGGGTAGAATAACTCTACTAAGTTTAATGAAAATAGTTATGAGTTGACAATTACCACAAAACTAACAAAACAGGGGTATATAGTTAAGAAACGACCTAGGAGTGTGGGGGTTAGCATTGATTTCATAAAGGGGTTAAGTGTCACTTCCCGAGGCTACCCCCTTGACGTAAACATGGGACCTAGGATCACGAGTGACCCCAAGCTAACCCTGAAGCAGGCATTTTATAAGTAAACTAAAACAATTGAATAAAGATACTATGTGAAAGCTTAAAACCATAATTAACTGAATGTGGGGAATACCCAAATATGATCTGAATATAAGAAATATACTAAGAGTTCAATAACACTGAAAAATTAAACTCAAATCTAAAGCTGAATCTAATACTATGTCTGAAAAAACCTCTACTGACTAAAGTTGCTGGGATATGCCCCCAGCTAACCATAGCAAAACTGAAAACTGAATAGAAGACTGAGATAAAATAAAACATGTCTATTGTCCTCGAAGTATGAGGACTCACCACTGAAGCTGCTGAATACGGATCGAAAACCGATCTAAGCGTGATCTGGATGCTGAACACCTGAACCTACATCATGAAAGGATGTAACGCAGAGTATGCATCAGTACTTGGAATGTACTGAGCATGCAGGATATAGAATATAGTTGAACAAATACATAAACTGAACAAAGCATACTGAGCAATAATATAATCTGAAGTGAATGTTAATGCTGAAATATACTAAAGACTGAGCTAAATGCATACCAAGTACTAATGCTGAACATGACATACTGAGATTGAATGCTGAAATATAACTGAAAACTTGGTCAAATGCACTGAAGTCTGACTGTGGGAGCTACTATTAACCGACATAAAACCACGTGAGCTAAATGTGAAGTCTGATGTATACTCCCCATCGAGATGACCCAATATACCTTGCCAGGGGTATAAAGGCATGACTGGCGTGATCACTAAATCTGATGCCCAACAGAGGGGACTTATAATCCTACGGGGGCACGTAGTTCTGGAACTATGAGGGTACGTTGAACCCTAGTCCAACTCAGTGCTAAGTCTACTCCCAACTGAATATGTGTATGACACAAATGTAACTGAAATACTGAATAGCTCAAAATACTGACATGCAATCTGAGAATGCAACATTTATGTACTGATAATGTGACATTCGAAATATGAAGCATGATTATCTGTTTAACTGACCTAGCAAGTATAATTCATGAACTAAGAGAATTTATACAAACTAGGGTTCTGAGTTTCATACAAGGAATTAAGCAAACTTTCCAAGAAAAACTGATATTTAGACTATGGATTATATAGCAACTGAAATCATGATAATTTCCCAAGATTTTACAAACCCTAGGTCTAAACAAACTATGTAGAATCAAGGAACTGACTGAATTCTAGGGACCTAGTGGATGAAAGGAACCCACTA
Organism: Solanum etuberosum; assembly: GCA_029582245.1. Classification (NCBI taxonomy): domain Eukaryota; kingdom Viridiplantae; phylum Streptophyta; class Magnoliopsida; order Solanales; family Solanaceae; genus Solanum; species Solanum etuberosum. The sequence goes on along the minus strand of JAJONR010000995.1, from coordinate 40,928 downwards.
GTGAAATCCCACATAGCTGGTGACGAAATCTACGGAGAAATCATTTGGATTTCGAGGCTAAAACTTGAAGAACACCGCTGCTTGTTCTTGAAAGAAATTGGCGCCCCTTTCTCATCTTTTCGTTCTAATTTGGATGATATTTGGAGAATAAGGGTTCTGGGTATGTTTGACTAAGTTATTCGGCTTAAACTGAGTAAAACGACGTAGTTTAGGCATAAAACGATGAAGTTTAAGTGCCCAACGCATAGAAAAAAGACCTAAATAACCCTAACTTAAAAGTTGACGAAGGACACCCACGGAGGGACCTACTGGTCGTAGGTCGACCTACCAACCGTAGATAGGGGTCATCGGTCAAGTCTGCCCGACAGGGCTTTACTAAAACGAGCATAACTTTTTATTCGGAAATGGGATTTTAGCAAACTCAGTGGCGCTCGAAAGAGGATTCAATTATCTATCATTTGGTGGGTCATGGGCCACCTAATTCCTTTTGTGCTAAGAGTGATGACCATTTTAAGTTGACCCAACAACAATTTCCCTCTAACTGGCTGCTGACCCTCACATACGGTCCGTAGGTCCAACCACAGACCGTACTGGTCGATCGTGGGTGGGATCAGAGACTATAAAAATTTGGGCCTTAACGACGGAACCCCACCTACAGTCCGTGGGTGGTTCCGTCGGTACTGACATCAGTTTTCTGAAAACTAGGATTTTTCTTCATTTTGAGATCCGAGGTGTTACATTAAGGTGCTTGCTAAAAAAACTACTAAATGATCACGAAAAAGGTAGGTCATCATTATAGATACTAATCTTCTTCGATCTCAAAGTATCATAGCACACAATCTCCTTTCGGGCTCATTTATGCAACTTATACATCAACTCATTACTTTACAGTAATCTCTATTTCAATTAGATTTAGCAACGATGATAAGTCTACAAATCCTTTCTCAAGTGAAAGTATAAAACCAAATCCACATTGCAAGCATCAAACTATTCAACCACTTCTATTAATCCCTTTCAGACATCAATCGAAGATCTGACCTAGGGTTAAGTTGGTCACCTTTAACCCATCAATTAATTTCATGTTAAATAGATTGAATCCATGACTAAATAGCAATAAAACAGAGGAAGACACCAAGCCCACTAAAACATATAATGATCCAACCCCAAAATCAAACCCCTCGCCTTTGGGGTTTTAGAAACACATGATAAAATGGAAAAAAGATTATACCCGAAGTGAATTCAGCCATTAATTTGCTCATAATGAACAGGAATCTTCAAGACCCACTTTGAATTTAACCATCCAAGTGTTGATTATAAAGATATTCAAAACTCTAAAGACTAATAAGAATGGAGAAAAGGCTTCAACTTAATGTCTGAAAGTTTGAATGTATGAAAGTTATATTTTCTCTCTCTAATTAACTATTTATAGCTTTCCCAAAAATAAATTTGGAACTATTTCATGACTTGTTCGGCTACATTAGTCGGTTTTTTTTAACACATTGGGCGGATCATCGCCAGGTCCTTCAACTCGCTCTTATCTAGTCTCAAGCTTCAAGTATTTTAATCTTCAGTCGACAAACTCGACTAAGTCTACCTTTTCCATTCGGCGTGTCGTCGATGACCGTTTTTATCGCCTTTTCGATCTTCATTTTAACTCCGAAGTTATTCACATTGGGCGGTGAAACTCAACTCACTTTTTCTCATTTGGTGGAACGCCAAATTCTTCCTTCTCTGCCAACTTGACTTGACCCCATTTTATTGAGCACTGTAAACTTCGGTAGGGTGAGTTATTTCGGGGATTCACCTTTCTTTTTTGGCGAGCTTCAACTTGGGGTTTTTTTAAACTCAATTTCAACATTTTTGGCCTCTTTTCGTGTGTTTAGTCCATGCCTTATCCATTGGCTTCCTTTACTGCATAACATCAAAATAGGAGCAGATTAGGACAAAATTAGGCATTGAAGACACTAATTATTGAACTAAATAGGCCTGAAATAAGTGTTAATCTATAATTCATCACCCGTTTCCTTTATTCTATTTCTATTTTCGCTTATTCTTGTTACTATTACTTAAATTGTTACCTTCCACATTAGTTGATTCGGGTTAAGGCTTGCCTACTCAGGGGTTGTAGTAGGTGACATCATGACCTGATTTTGGATCGTGACATTTATTTATTGTAAATTAGGATATTTAAGGATACAAATAATACCTATATAACAATAGTTTATCTTTCTTTTTTCTATATAGAATTTTTACAAAACACAATAAAATAGGTAAAAATATAAAGACACGGTAAATTTCTTAAAACCAACAAGTACGCATGATCAGAATTCTAGATACTCCTACCTTGATATCCTACCAATCCATTTTTCAACTTTCATTATTCTCTCATCTTCAAATACATAATTTGTTTCACAAATCATTGTATACAATTTTCATTCTAGAACTTCAAACATTTCGAAGAAATTTCCTAGTATGAATGAGCACAGTAATGACAAAAAGTTCAGTACTCCTCTTGTATCATTGTGTGATAAATTTTTTATTTCAAGAGCTAAAATTGATTGAAGGATTATTATTATTATTATTATTATTATTATTATTATTATTATTATTATTATTTACAACTTATCGATAGTTTTGGAACTTCTTGCAACAAAAAAATGAAATATCGGAGTTTATAATGGTGCTAATAGTCTTTAAATATGAGAATTGTTTCTTCAAAACTATGAAAAATATTTTATAATATTTTCTTTTATTCATTATGTTGATGCTGCAACGAAAAGTACTAGATTAGTATCGACATGAATTGGGTTGAACAAATGTTTATGTGCACCAACTATAAACCACAAATTACACCATTTTATTATGTAAATATAAATCACTGAGTATATAAAATTTGATATTTCAAATAATTGTAGACAAAATAATTTTTTGTACTTGAAAATTGATATATTTGTGAATAACATTTGTGCTAAGAATAACTGTAGTGAATAATTAATCAAATGTTGATGTAATTCATCCTTTTGGAGTTGAACAATAGTTGCCACACCACCTATAAACCACAATGTACACCATTTTATATAATTTATAAGTCGGTGATTGCATAGAGTTTCATATTTCTTATAATTGTAGAATAATTAAAATTTTGTAATTAGGAATTGATATATTTGTCAATAAATTTTGTGCTAAGAAATATTGCGGTACATAGTTGATCAAATATTAATGTACATCATTTTTATGGTATACTAAACACTAACTTTATACCACAATGTATATCATTTTATATACATATGTATTGAGAATTCTATAAATATTGATATTTCATATAGTGACTTAAAATTCGTATTTTTTATATAGGAAATGGTACATTCATTACAGGATAGAGGACTATATTATGATTGCTCGTTATCAGTCCCTAATAATCAATATGCGATAGACTGTAATAATTATATGATAAACTCTAGAGATTAGATAATAAAGTCGTTATCTATAGTAAGAAATAAGCGTCATCATCCTAATGATCCATGAGAATCCAAGATTCATCTTTATGTTGAACTATTCCCTTATTCTTTTCGATCCACCACACTAATGACACACTATATTCATTCTTCAATGCATCGTCTACTTTATTCACAAGAGTAATATCTCGATTTATCTCCTACTTGAACTCTCTGTTTGCCTCTTGAGTTTTAGCAATTCCATCCAAATAAACCTCAAGAATATGATCATTTATGAGGAGACACAATATTTATAAATGGGACTCGTTGACACCCAATTTTGACCTTCCACAATTTAATTAATTTTCAAGCTTTTTAAATTTTAAACAATTTAAAATAATTGTTTTCGAATATCAAAAAATACTTTTAAATTTGTTTTCAAGGCAATTTTGCCATTTTTCCTATAAAATATATATCTTTATATGCCTAGAATATATAGATATATATTTTGAAAAAAAAAACTATCTCAAAAAATAGCTCTTGAGTTAAATATGTATTTTCTTGTTCTTAAATTAGTTAAGTTAAATAATTAGTACTCCCTCCGTTTAAAAAAGAATCACCTTCTTTCATTTTTAGTCAGTTTAAAAAAGAATGACCTTTTTTTCCTTTTCAGTAACATTTTAATTTCAGCTTTCCACGTGGTATGTTTAAGGCCACAAGATTAAAGAACAATTTAGTATATTTAACATAACTTTAATTTAGGACCACAAAATTTAAAAGTCTTCTTTATTTTCTTAAACTATGTGTCAAGTCAAATTAGACCATTCTTTTTGAAACTGAGATAATATTATAATGAGTTGTTTATTTTGAATGTTAGATAATTATTTTACTGTCTTCTTCTTCGCAAAGCGAATCCAGACCAGCGACCCGAACCCAGTGACTTTGCAGCTGCGTCGTCCTCTCCCTCTATCCCTTACCCTCTCCGTACAAGAAGATTCTCGAATCGGGACAGGTGGAGCGATCTCACACCTTCTTCGTACTACTCAAGAATCAAACGATCCTCCATTCAATTCCGTTCGAATTAGTAGATTCCAGAATTTTCAGGGTTCCCACATCGATTTGGGGCACTATTTTTCTCATAATCTCAGGCCCATATAAACCCTACTCATTGATTCTGTTAAAGGGGATTTTCGCCTAAAAAACGAAAGAAAAGGCCTCTGGACCTGAATTTTTCGGAACCAGGAAGCTTAGTTGAATTTTTCATTCTAGTCGATTCGGAGTTTTCCTCTCAGACGAGGTGGAGTCGCTTTCTTTGATTGTCGTCTTGGTTAGCTGGTAATATTTCTGTCTTAAATCTCTTTGCTAAAAAAGAAAAAAAAAGAAAAGAGACTGTGCAGCCAGGGGTTTTCACACAGGAAATGTTATTTTTGATGGGGATATAACATGAACATCCCTAGTTTAAGTATTAAGTTGATAAATCGTGGATAGTTAAGATGGGTTATTAACTCTTCTATGTGTGCTGCCGAGGTTGTGGAAAACCTAGGTTCGGAGATTTCTTTTTAATTAATAATCCATATAAGCTGAAGATGGAGAATATGGTGTATGCGGAGGAGCTTGTGAGGGAGTTTCTAGTATTCAGAGGCTTTACAAACACTCTGCAGGCTTTTGTCAAAGAGTTGGGAACTGATATTGGCAAAGGATTTCAAGTTGATAAGATATTAGATTTAATTTTCTCCATTTATATCCCCAAATTCCAAGCTGAAAACCTCATTCAACTCCTTCGCTTTTTCAACAACTGCTTTTCTTCTCACGAGACACATCTTATTTCTGTCATATCTGAGTTAGATATCTCTATTATACGCTATTATATCATTCATGCCATACAAGCTGGCAGAAAGGATAAAGTCATAGAGTTGTTTGACATACATGGCACTGAATTGCTGCAAAAAGACCAACATTGGGCATCCTGGTTTGGTCAGTACTATCTATATCTTTTATTTATCTATTAAAATTAAATGATGAAACTTTCTTGACGTCTAATCATTTCATGCAGCAATTCCATATATTAAAGCTCCTCAATCCGAACCCCAGTTTCGGGTATACTTTTCTAAGGAGTGGTCCAATGCATTGCATCTATCTCTTAGAAATTTTCTCACCAAGATGTTTAATGGCACTCATATCCTTAACTATATATTCTCACATTTTATTATTCCTAGTTATCGCTTAAATATTCTTGCTTTCAATCATGCAAATTAACTTCAAGCAGTTGCCCTACAAGTGAGATTATTTATGCATCTTTGGTGTTTAGAGGAGACCATCTTTTACATTTAGTTTCTGGTGCTTTACTGCCGGGCATATGGGGAAAACAAAGATGCTAAGGCCTTTACCAATTTTCTTGAGGGAATCAGTTTATAGTAAAAGAAGATAAATGTCTGTATGTCTCCTATGAAGATCAATTATATGTTTGAAGCTATTTAATGTTTTCTTGAAAAAATGTGCCCATTAGATTGTAGTAAAAGCAAATACACGTTGCATTTCACCATATGATAATAAGCTAAATGTAAATAATGAGAAAAGAATGAGATGTTTGGAATGAATTACTTGATTATTCCCTCAAGCATGTTGTGGTTCAAATATTGTTTACACCTAAAGAGGAACAAAATGTAATCCTAAAAAGGAAAGGAAAGTATTTCCTATTTGTAGTTACACAATTATAAGAATTCTTAACCTTTTCCATTTTTACAAAGAATGGGCTCTTCTAAATGTTTAACATTTTCTTAATTCTTAATATTCCCCCTCAAGTTGGGGCATACACATTATATGCTCTTGACTTGCCACAAATATACTCAATTCTGGAGCAGTGGATTGACTTTGTAACTATATTTGCCAACTGGATCATTCAAGTTGATAAAACCTGTAGCAATGCACCCCAAGTCCCCAACTCTTTTGTCGGATGAAATGACAAAATATTTCTATTGACTTCATTCTCTCATGAAACACTAAGCTTAAAACATTGTGTATTGCCGCCTGATTGCCATAGATCAGTTGCATTAGTGCATAATCCTTAAAAAAGTTGCTTTAGTCATATAAGGCCACATGTAGCCAACATCATTGCTTGATAATCTGCCTTTGCAATTGATCCAGCTATTGCATGTGTTTTGCTTTTCCAAGATGTCGATTTTCTCTAATTAAAACATAGTTTTCCTTTAGTAGATAATCTATCTTAAGAAGGTCCTGCTTAGTTTGCATTGAAGTTTCCAATGTATTTGTTTTGCTCTCATCCTCATATAATAAACCTTGTCCAAGTTAACTTTGATATACCTAAGATTGTGAATTGAAGCATTTCATGACTGTCACAAGGAGCTTGGAGAAATTGGCTAATAACACTAATAAAAAATGAGATGTCTCGTCATGATTGTAATATAATTGAGCTTGTCAACTAATCTTCAATTATGATTAGGGTCCTCTAGGGCTCCCACTGTCTAGGATGGAACTTAACATTTGATTCCATAGGAGCATCAATAGGTTTGCAATTTAATGTGCTAGTGTTTTCCATTATGTTCAAATCATACCTCTTAAAATGAAAATCCTAGTGTTGAATAATGCCAATGCTTAGGAAGTATCTTCATTTAATCAGATTTTTGGTTTGAGATAAGTTTCGAAGTGACTAATTAGATACTATTTAGGTTGAGTGATGCCTTCATCATTGCCTTTATGACAATGTCATGAGCGTAAACAATCAAGAGTATGCTACTCTGATTTTTCCATTATGAGAATGTTTATAGAACATAGAGTGGTCAACTTCACTTTGAAGCATGCCAAACTCTTGATCATTAGTGCTAAACAACCACAAATGACTAATCCTTAAATTTTCGTGGAATCCTTCGACTGACTTTTTTAGAAACCTTTGGTAAAATGCTCGCCCATAACCCAACATATAAAGTACATTACATAGTCCACGGATTGACGACTTACCCACTCAGTGACTTTGGCACTCAACTTTCTCACAAAAAGGGCCCTTAACCAAAGTAAAAGATTACTTTGTTCTGAATGCAATTTGAACTATTGATTTACGTTATTGGAAATTACTATTAGGTTTACGATGAATCCATTGCTCAAGACTATACAAAGATTGATGTTGTCGACACACAAACTCAAACTTTTTGTGAGCAAAAAACCTTCGAGGTTGCTGCATGTTGATATCCTCAATAAGGTCGCAATGAAAAGAACAAATTTGATATTCAACTAATAAAGGAGCTAAAGAGACATAGACTGCGATGGAAATAAGTAGACAAATATATACAATCTTCATTATCGTAGAAATAATGTCACTATAATCAAGGCCGTTAATTTGAGTTGATCCGTTGCTACCCATCTAGCTTTGAAACCATCAACCTCCACTTTGATATAAATTTCAACAACATCTAACGACTGCTTCTGCGGTGGTAAAAGAACTATTCCCAAGTACCATTATCTTTAAGACTATCATTACATTGATCATAGCCTGACACCAACTTGGATAAGCCATCATGCCCTGCCATTGTCTTTGGTATTTTGATATAGAAGTTGATAATAAAGGCATGGTATGAAGGCGACAAAGTGTAATAACACAGGAAATTATAAACAAGATAAATAATGTGAGTAGTCTGAATGCTTTTTCTAAGAGCAATAGGAAGATCTATTTTATCTGATGAGTGCTCAACCCAAGTAGGGGGTGTTGTTGAAGTATGAGTCACTCGTCAAACATTGTTTGCATGTATCATGAACAGTAACACCAACTAGATTGGCTAGTGGAGGGTTTGGTCAAGGTCGTCTAGAGTAGACATGAAGAGGAAGAGGGGATGAGCTGTAATGGGAAGAGTTGGTGCAGGAAGAATCATGGAGATGACATTTTGATTTAGCTAATTTGATTGACGATGATGTTACACATTGTATTGGAGTGAGGTGGATGAAATGGAGGCTTACATCCAGTGTCTATTGTGATAAGAATGTACCACCAAGATGTAAAGGTTAGTTTTATAAAGTGGTTAGACTAGCTATGTGGTATAGTGTTGGTCGGTCAAGAACTCAAACTTCCCAAAGATGAAAGTAGAAGAAACGAAAATGTTGAGATAGATGTGTGGGCATACTAGGAGAGATATTCGAGACAAGGTGAGAGTGGCCGTTGTGGTTGACAACATGAAAGAAGTAAGAGTAAGATGGTTCAGGCATGTAAAGAGATGCATAAATGCCCTAGTAAAGAGATGTGAGAGGTTGACCATGGTGGGTTTGTGAAGAGGTAGAGGTAGACTGAAGAAGCATTGAAATAGGTGATTAAACAAGAATTGACATACCTGCAGCTTACCTGCAGCTTACTGAGGACATGGCCCTAGATAAATGGATATGGAGGTCGAGGATCAGGGTAGAAGGTTAGTAAAGAGTCGAACATTGTCTAGTTTTCCTTATAAGTATTATTATTATTATTATTATTACTCTCCTATTATCTCATTCTTTAGTTTTTCTTTATTTATTGTTTCCTTTGCTTTGTTATCATATTATTTGTTGTTACTACTCTCTCTGATAAGATTTCAAATGAGGACATCTGGGTCAAGGTGGAGTGGTTTCGGTGGAGGACAAAATGTAGAAACGAGACTGAAATGGTTTAGGCATGTAAAAAGAAGATGTCCAGATGTCCTAGTGTGGAGTTGTGAGACAATGCTTATGGATGGTTTTATGAGAGGTAGAGATAGACCGAAGACAGCTTGTGAGAGGTTATTAGACAAGATATGATGCAACTTCAGCTTACTAAGGACATGGCCTTAGGTAAGAGGTTGTGGAGGACACAAATTGGGGTAGAGGGCTAGTACGTAGTAGTGCGTTGTCTTGTTATCTGTCCATACTAGTAGTTGTAGTATTGCTCTTGTAGTTTCTGGTCCTTTGATTTCTGTTATTATTTGTTGTCTTGTCCTTTGACTATCATATTATGTTGTTGTAGTTATTGTCCTGTTACTATCTGCTATTTCTTGTACTTTTGCTGCTTTGTTTTTTGGACTGCTTTGGACTTCTTTTTTTGAGCCGAGGGTCTATTGGGAACAATCTCTCTACCTGAGTAGAGGTAAGGTCTGCGTACCCTCTACCCTTTCCAAACCTCACTTTGTGGGATTATACTAGGTATGTTGTTGTTGCTACTTTCATCTTTCACTATAGTATTTGTGAGAAATATAGGAAAAAATATTATTGAATTGTTGTATCTACATTATTGCATAGAGACCCTATTTATAAACACTACAATACAATCCTTTACTAAGTAGGATATTATTTACTATTCTTATTCCTATTCCTATTCCATTCCTATGCTTATTCCTATTCTAAATAAGATTGTATATATCTATTCCAATTTTAACACTCCCCTTTAAGCTGTTGCATACAAGTCACAGGTACCCAGCTTGTTACAAATGTAATTAATACGAGGACTGATGAGGAGCTTGGTGGTATATCTGCAGGTTGATCACTCGACTTCACAAAATTGACCGTCAATTTCAATGTGCTACTTATCATGAAATACTACATTTGATGCATAATGTTAGTGAATCTCAATGTGCTTGGCCTTCTCATGAAATAAATACTAGATTAGATGTAGTTCCTCAAAATAAATAAATTAGATTTGATGTATAATGTCGATAAAAACAGAGTGATAAGTTTGTTGAGAAAACTGTTTCAGGCCATAGAGTGACTTACACAATCGACATATAATTGCAGTAGACTCTCCCTGAGCAACAAAATCAGGTGCTTGCTCCATATAGACTTCTTCATTGAGATCACCATGGAGAAAAACGTTCTTAGCGTCCAACTGATTAGAATGTCACAATCTGTGAAATAAAATTATATGGGTACAGATGGAATGATGGCACGACCCTACTGAGAAAGAGAATTATATGAGTAGGGTCGGATTAATGGCATGACTCTTTTGAAAAGGAGAAATTATATGGGTAGGGTCGGAATGATGACACAACCCTATGCAAATCAGATTTGAGGAGTCATCGGAAAGGCGAATGGAACTACCCAAATCAAATATGAGGAGTCATCAAAAAGACACACGGTGCTATGCAACTCAGATATGAGAAAGCAGTTCAAAAAAATCCACGGTACTACACAAATTAAATATGAGAAGTAGTCTGCAGAGATGCACGGTGCTACGCAAATCAAATCTAAATAAAAGTAGTCACCAGAAAGATGACATAGTGCTACACAAATTAATTATGAAAATGTAGTCATCGGAAGGATGGCACGGTGCTCTACACATATAAGATATGAGAAACTAGTCATCGGAATGATGGCACAGTGCTACACAAATAAGATATGAGAAAGTAGTCACTAGAATGATGGCACAGTGCTATACAAATTAATTATGAAAAAAGTAGTCACCAAAAAGATGGAATGGTGCTACACAAATTAAATATGAAAAAAGTAGTCACCGGAAAGATGGCATGATGCTACACAAATTACATATGAAAAAAGTAGTCACCGAAAAGATAATACGGTGCTACACATATTAGATATAAGAAAGTAGTCATGAAAAGATACACGGTGATCCAACTTTTGCTAATATAATCATTAGCCATACGGGTGGCATATATGGGTAATGGCCGCCCGCCGGCAATAGAAACTCTTTGATTCTCTACCAAGATCGTAGAGGCTCTAATACCATGTGAGAAATATAGGATCAAAATATAATCATTAGCCATACGGGTGGCATATATGGGTAATGGCCGCCTGCCGGCAATAGAAACTCTTTGATTCTCTACCAAGATCGTAGAGGCTCTGATACCATGTGAGAAATATAGGAAAAAATATTATTGAATTGTTGTATCTACATTATTATATAGAGACCCTATTTATAGACACTGCCTACTCCTGGTGCCTAAAGGCAAAGAGCTTCTTCAATAGCCAAGTCGAGCCGTCAAATAGCGGGTTGAAGTCAAAGACAAGACAAGTTCTACTCTCAAGCAAAAGGCTAAGAGCGCTTGTTCCACTTCTAGCTCGTTAGGGATGGGATTCCTAAGACCTTTGATGCCCTGACTCTCAGTCTCAATCAAGTAAGAAAGGGAACCCTTTTAGCTACGACAATGGGTATATACCTCTTCCTCCGCTGCTTACCCAATGGACCACTTAGAATAGACCGAATCGAAGGCGGTAAGCATCACCGCCGTATGGCTGACCAGCGATTACTAGCGATTCCGGCTTCATGCAGGCGAGTTGCAACCTGCAATCCGAACTAAGGACGGGTTTTTGGGGTTACCTCACCCTCGCGGGATCGCGACCCTTTGTCCCGGCCATTATAGCACGTGTGTCGCCCAGGGCATAAGGGGTATGATGACTTTGACGTCATCCTCACCTTCCTTCGGCTTATCACCGGCTGTCTGTTCAGGGTTCCAAACTCAACGATGGCAACTAAACACGAGGGTTGCGCTCGTTGCGGGACTTAACCTAACACCTTACGACACGAGCTGACGACAACAATGCACCACCTGTGTCCGCGTTCCCGAAGGCACCCCTCTCTTTCAAGAGGATTCGCGGCATGTCAAGCCCTGGTAAGGTTCTTCGCTTTGCATCGAATTAAACCACATGCTCCACCGCTTGTGCGGGCCCCTGTCAATTCCTTTGAGTTTCATTCTTGCGAACGTACTCCCCAGGCGGGATACTAAACGCGTTAGCTACAGCACTGCACGGGTCGATACGCACAGCGCCTAGTATCCATCGTTTACGGCTAGGACTACTGGGGTATCTAATCCCATTCGCTCCCCTAGCTTTACAATTCTTTACCAAGTAGGATACTATTTACTATTTTTATTCCTATTCCTATGACTATTCCTATTCTAAATAGGATTGTATATATCTATTCCAATTCTAACAGTATTCCTTTCTTATATCATCTTTGAAATGGTTTATTTGTATTGAGGGCCTATCGGAACCAACCTCTCTACCTTCACAAGGTAGGTTAAGGTTAGTGTACACACCACCCTCCCTAGACGACCGTTGTGGGATTGCATCAGGTATATTGTTATTGTTTATGAAAAGTACGGAATGTCTCAAAAGATATACATACTTATGTGTAACCCTTTGGGGTGGCCTAGTGGTTTGGACTGAGGACTTCCATGTTGGAGGTCTCAAGTTCGAAACCCCTTGCCAGCGAAAGCAAGGGGTTTGCCTTTTGGGTTGAGCTCGTTGTACCAGGCTTGCCTAGTGCGGGTTACCTCTCCTATGTGGTTTGCGAGCTATTGCATAGGAGCGGGGGTTTTACCCTGTGCGCACCCAAAGGGTAGCGGCTGCGGGTTTCCCTTCTCATAAAAAAAAAGAAAAAGATATACATACTTATGTGTAGTAGGATCATATCCTTGTAAAGAAGAGTATAGTAGGCTCATACCCTTTCAGAGACAAGAGTATCCCAAGAAGATACATTTGATGGACTTTTGGTTGAAGCTTGTTATTTTGGACGAAATGTTGGATGAAACAGGTACACCCAAATACCCTTGAAGAGAGGTGAAACGGTGGTTGATCCGAATAAAGTATAGAATAAGGACTCTTCTACTACGGAATAGAAGAAGGCATGCGATTAATTAGGTAAACCGTTGAATAGAACATCACCTAAAAAAACAAAATAGAACATTAGCATGAATCAGTAGTGTACAAGATGTCCCGATCAAATGCCTATTTTATGTACAACAACTCCATTTTTTCGAGGAGTATATGCACAAAATGACATCTGCATCATTTTCTATGTGCAGATGATTCTTTGGTATTCGGTGATGCAAAAGAGGAGTAGTTAATGCATTTTAGAGTAATCCTAACTCTTTTTGAGGCAGCCCCTGACCTTCATGTAAACTGGAAAAAAGTTCTGTTTTTCCTCTTAATTGGGTGATTGATTTACAAAGACAGGCAAGCATTCTTGTACAGTGCGAGCCCTTCCAACAACTTACTTAGGCATGCCACTGGGGTCTATAACCAAATTTTTAGACATTTGGAGGGGGGACTAGTCATAAGAAATTTAAAGCTGCACAATAAGACTACTTATGAAATGGCTGTGGAGATTTTGTAAGGAAGAGCAAGCATTATGGAAAGAGGTCATGACATAAAAGTATGGTATTGAGGGGTAGTGGGTCTCAGGGGCAGTGACAACACCATACAGGGTCAGTGTTTGGATGTCTATTAGGTTCTTTGGCCCCTTTTGGCTCCAAATATTGGGATTTTAGTAGGGAATGGAAGAAAGACATCCTTCGGGAATGACAATTGGCTAGGACATGGTCCTTTGAAGGACACTGTCATTGTTATGAGGGTTTTAAGTTTAAATCCTCAACTCACAGTGGCAGATAGTTGGGATCAACAAGGGTGAAGTTTCAACTTCGAGAGACAACTTAATGACTGGGAGCTAGCTAGACCCACTGAAATTTTGAAAGCTCTTGATCATTTCAAGGGGACAACAGATGAGGAAGACAAACTTAAATGCAGGAAGCACAGTCTAGGCCAGTTTACAGTGAATTCAGCATATACTAGACCTAATCATCCTGATCAACAAGCTCATTTGCGGAGTTGGAAATCAGTATGGAAAGTGAAACTTCAATCTAAAGTAACCTATTTTGTGTGGTTAGTTGTCAGAGATGCTTGCCTAACATAAGAAATCTAAAGAGAAGGGGGATGCAATTGTGTTCAAGGTGCTATCTATGTGGAAAGGAGGCTGAAAGCTATTGTCACTTATTTATACATTGTGTGGTTTCTAGAGTCCTCTGGAACCCTTTTTTGAGTATGAAAGGCCTGTCATGGATCATGCCTAGGACTAGAGGGGAACTGCCTTCTTGTTGGAATTTTTCTGGTGGACTAATTGGACAAAAGAAATGGTAGAAGATTATTCCAAGTGGACCATTTGAAAGGAAAGAAACATTAGTTGTTCTGAAGGAACAGCAGCTCCTTACAAAAGATTAATATGAACCGTCTTTTTTGTTTCGATTTTGGTGCAAGGTAGATTTTGTCCAGGATATTGATTCACTGGTAGATATCATAGCATCCCTGTAGTTGGTGGTAGAAGATATGCATGCTGTTGGTTTTTTTGTCTATGGCTTTAGCAGTCTTTGTGCTACACTTGTATACTACTGTTTCCGTTCTCAAAAAACTATATATGCGCAAAATGAAGTGTAAAATACCTTGTGAAGACAAAGAAAGATATAGGTGAAGAATGTTTTTATCATGCATTGTCACTGTATACTTTCTTGATAGAAACATCGAAGGGAGTATGAATTTCAGAAAAGACTTGAATGATAAAAAATAACTAAGGGCACCCAGGTGCACTAAACTCCTGCTATGTGCAGGGTTCGGGGAAGGGATGGACCACAAGGGTCTATTGTACACAGTCTTACCCTGCATTTCTACAAGCGACTGTTTCCACAGCTCAAACCAGTGACCTCTTTGCCACATAACAACAACTTTACCTGTTACAACAAGGCACCCCCTTCTAAGATAGAAAATATCTAAGTTCTATTTTTTCAGAAGAAATAACTAAGTGCACCGAGAACCATTATCAACAAAGGTGACATAAAAATGAAAACCTAAAGTAGAGCTGACACAACTTTGACCACATATATCTGAATGGACAAATTCAAATGGAGATGGAGCTCCATTGCTAGTTCTTTCCGAAAGAGGAATGATCGTGTTCCCATATTTAACAATGTCCTAATTCTTAATACTAAATAATTTGTTTGAGAGGCATTTATTGTTAAGTCAGGGATTGTGTAACTCCTTGTTTGGTCTATTTGGACTTGGTTGTTTAAGGAATTAGTTTCACTCGTCCTGATGCATGTCCTTGATTATAGATGGTATTACGTGCTTGCAGATGATTTCTTTTTAGTTGTCACCCATTAGTTTTCTTTACCATTGTGCCTCCATTGAGTTTCTCCTTAGCTATATCACGTATCCCTGCATTAATGAAGATCAGTTCTGAAAGGAATATGGTGAGTCGCCTCAAAGGAGACATCAAGCAACTTAATTTCAAACTTGCGCAACTTCAAGTATTGTTGGAGGAGAAAGAGACTCAGCTGCATCAGTTAAGGAGGTGACAGCTGTTACAATTTGTTCTCACTGAAAATCTTGAAGTCTACTAATTGCATTATTTGATCTCAGTAATTCTTTGTTAGCAACGGAAGTCATTGTTGGGACTGACAGCTCATCAAATCCTCTTGCTGGTTCCGGGGAACCCACAGTTTTCGTACCGGCGTCATCTCATGTTATTTGTGTCTCTGCAAGTGCACAAGCTGGTGAAAGAGAACCTAAACACAGTGAGGATATCAGGCCTGATGATACTCAAGTTTCAACTTCTAAAATTAGTAATCACAGTGGTCAGAGTGAGAGAAGTGATGCCTTCTTCTTCTTCTTCTTCTTACGATTCTGATTCTGATTCTGATTCTGATTCTGATTCTGATTCTGATTCTGAGATGAGCTATTATGTGATCTTTCAACAGACACTGGAAATGACGCGCAGCGAGAAGAAGAATTCCCTGAAGTGAGAGTGGACTTCCAGGTAGATTCTTAATTAGCCTGAGTTTTCAGTTTTTCTTCTCCCTAATTACTTCAGCATCTCCTGTCTTAATTTTCTGTTCATGCTCATCATAAAGTCATATAGACATAAAATCTATAATTGTTCTTCCTTTCGGGAACTGAGGTGGGGTTAATTGATTGTTCTGCAATAATATTTTACAGGAGACATTCTTAGGCCACACAAGTCCAATAAGTCGTTGCCGTTTTTCTGCTACTGGGGACAATGTTGCTAGTGCTTCTGTGGATGGGACAGTCAGGTATATTCTCCTAGCTGACATGCATTCTCGTATAAATGTTTCTGAAAAATTGCTTTTTTTGATCTTAAAAAAAAATGTTTCTACATGAAGAAATTTTGTGTAGTACCATATCCACAGAGTTAAAGGAAGTTGGAGTTTGAAGTACCGTATCATTTTGATTTAATTTTGTAATAATGCATTTCCGTAAAATAATAAATAATTACGTCCTCTGGCGGCGTCTCCCTTTCATTCTTTCACAAAAGGGTACAATCAAAAGAGGGGGATTAAACATCCTTACCTCACAATTAATGCAAGTCTATACAAAAAATTACTAGACAATTTCCTCCTCCATGTATACAAAAATACACCATGAAGCAACAGAAGAGAAGAGACTTCCATTCTCAAAAAAAGAGTTCTTCCTTGTTTACTCCTTATTGCAGCCATCTGGATGAAGTCCAAACTCTATGGCCCTTTGCCTTGTTCTGGTAAATCCTAAGGAGAAGTTATTGATCTGGAAAATGGTGGACTCCGCAATTACATTGCTCGGCTGAGCTTTTCTAATGGTATCCTGCATCTGCCATGCTGTATTACTCTTTCCTGCAGCATATATATGACTATAAGAGAGTCACATTCTAGTATGATGCAAGTAAAACCATTCTCTATATACCAGTTCAAGCCAAAAAGAACTGCTTTTACATCAGTCATGTTGCTACTGCCTCTTCCCAAACACAATAAAATGCTATGTTCATGAATCCTTGTCCCTACATATCCTCCTGCACCAGATATTCCTTCCATGTTCTTGTTACCATCTGTCTTGATTTTAAACCAAGTATCAGGGGGCCTTTGTCCATTTCACAATTGCACATTCAGTTATAGGATCAAGTTCCATAATTTCTTCACAAATTCTGTTCCGACTAGAATCCAATGTACTGCTGCTCCTAGTCATATTTTAGTAAGGAATTGAAAAGCTGATGAGTGATATAGGATATTTTATTTGATGGAACAGAGGGAGAAGGATGATTCCATTTGGCAGGTAAGGTAAATGTTACCAAAGCTTCATTCTAAAAAAAGAAGAAGAATGCATTACCAAACCTTTTAGGCAAACAATTATGGAGGTTTGCACAAGAAGACCAAGTCATGTGAAAAATGATGATTCAGAAAAAATATAGGGGTAGTTGATAAAGTGATCCTCTGAGGGTATCACCACCTCAGGGCTTAAGCGCACCTTTGATAACACTTATGATTAGCCGTGGGACGAAAAAGCTGGAGACTAGAATAAAGAACTATGCAAGGATACTTTTCATTGTACTTTTTGGCTAATTTAGAGAAAAATTAATAGAATTTTCAAGGGTGAACAAAATTCTATGAGGAAATTTAAGAGCTCCATTGTTTTTCATTTGATCTTTTCTCTGGGATCAGTCTTCATTCTGTCATTCTTTGGAGTAGAAGGATATGGTCTAGACATAGATGATTGGATTCTGCGGGGTTTGATGTATAACCACACTCTGTAGAGTGACACCATCTTGGTGTACTGTCATTGAAACTTTTTGACTTGCCAACAAATTATGCGATCCTGATCTTGTATTAATATTAATGTATTCTGATGAAGGATATGGACATATGACTCATCAGCACCAACATCAAGAAATGCAACCATCTATTGTGGGGCAGAGATCATGTCACTTGAGTGGGAGTGCAAATCTGACCGACTGGTATAGACACTGTCAATATAGTAGACATACATTATTAGGTTCCATGATTCTTGTTTCTTTTTCATGTTAATTGGTATAGTTGCTAGCTTCAATACTGGATTGAATTCTAAAGCTTCTGGAACTAATGTTCATCTTGAGAAAAGCTTCTCATAGGCACAGCTGATGGAGGAATCAAAGCATGGAATGTCGATGCTAAACGTGTTGTTTGTGATCTTAGTTGCACAGAAGCATTCCCAAGGTTCCTCACACTCATGGGATTTACTCTCTTCTTTCTAAAAAATGAAATACTTGGACACTGTCTTACTTGTTCATTTATCCTTCCCATTTCATGTTTTCCCGGATACAGCGTGTTGGATTTAAAATGCAGCCCTGTGGAGCCAATTTTCGTATCTGCTGCTGCATCGAGATGGTAACTTGTACTTCTACCTTTCTCTTGTACTTTCTCCGTGTACTTTTTTGATCTAAAGCTCTCTATCTATTATCTTGATGTCCTGACATGTATAAGTTATAACTTAAGAATGTATAACTTTGATGTCCTGCTATGAAGAAGTTATAGCTTAGAATTTTTTGTCACAATTCCTTTGCTTTAAGCAATTTTAGAGAAATAGTTGTGAACTGAAAAATTCTTATATTAATAACTAGTATGTGCAGGCTATAGTTCTCGGTATCTAGTTTTCTTTGTTTAGGTCCATCTAATTTCAATACTAATAAATAGTTCATCTTTAAGAACAAATGATGGGGTTCTTCAAATATCACACTTATCCCTACATGGGTATACAAGTCCCTAACAAGATTAAAAGAATTTCTTGGGCATGCAATCATGGTTTCAATGTCCATGTTATAGGAGGCAATCATGAATTGTTGTTGTAGGAAGCAGAGGAGAAAGAGAATGTCAAAGCACAAGAATCATATAAGTTGACCAGATTTGAAGGTTTGTCTCACGTCCTGAGCCTAGATTCTGGGTGTGGCCGGCACCTGATGCCATTGCTGGCCAGAACGTACGCATAACGTGGCAGTAATCATAGAGCGCACATCTAGACATGAGTGGACAACATGATTTAAAACAGTGGGGGAAATAAATCTTGTAAAGTAGAATACTACATGTGTTATATCAAATGACACAGATCAAAATCTGACTACATGACATGACTGCATATTGACTGTCTATCATTCTATGAAGCCTCTAACATAATTGAGTACCGTCTACCGGGACAAGGCCCTCGCCGTGCCTTAAGCAATCTATCATAACTGACTAAGCCCTTGAGAAAAGAGAAGGGGACCCACCAAAAGCAGAGAATGTAGGGCCTAGTGTGTTGCTTGATCTTGTGTTTGTGTACCGGAGTCTGCATCAATTAAAAGATGCAGCGCCTCGGGCCAAGGAACATAAGTACATGTGCAATAGTAGTAAAATGACAGAATGAAACATGAACGTACATTTAAATAAAGATATACGATGACTGAAAAAATTATAGACGACATCGAAGGATCAGGAGAATCAAGAGTCACCAACATGTTTTGACATTAGGTTCTTAGTCATGCTTTAGTTCGTTATGGGAGTTCATTAGTATAACCGACATAAACCACCATGTGAGCACATGGGAGTCTGATCTCGACCCGATCAGCTAAGCCATCTCACACCTTGTCGGGTGTGAAACATGATTACATGTCATGAGGATTCATAAAGGTCTGTACCAGGAGCACATAGAGTAATCGCCCGAACCATTGGTATCATCCTTAACCTATGTCTGCAAACATAGTTTAACACGTTCTTCACCATTTTCTCCCTTATGTTTTCATGTTCACAGATTAGCCCGAGGGCTCATTTTCACAAGTTTTGCACTTTGTGCACCATAATTTGCATATCATAACTCATAATCAAGAAAGCATGTCATAGTTCATATTCAAGAAAAACATGTCATAGTATTTAACGTCCAATTTCCTGTAGAGGTCTAGTGGTTCAAACTCATCAAGATCTTATAATAAGATATCACCAAGAAAATAATCAAAGAAATCATGAAGCTTAATTCAAGATAAAAATCATTCCTTTTTTCATAATTACTAAAAGTTTCATGGAAGAACTTGTAAGGACTCATGGATAGAAAAACATTATATGGATTGAACACTATTGTGGAGGGTTCTATCAAGAATCAAGAAAATTCAAGACATGAGGGTTTTGTTTTAATCCTAACTTGTTCACATAAGTCATTCAAAATCATGGAAACGTAATCGTGGGGAAGAACAAAGGTGTTCCCGCAGAAGGATAGCCTTACATACCTTAAATGCTCGAAAATACTTGAAGAGGAACTCAAAAGTTTCTTTCTTGAACTTTGAGATGAGTTTTCTTGAAAGCCCTAAGAGATTATATTGTAGAATCTTCCTTAGAAACCGTAAGAAACGCTTAGAAATTTATGGAAGAAGCTTACCTTGATGTAGGAGGAAGAGGATAAGAGAGGATAATTAAGCTAGGGGTTTGGCAGTTAAGAAAATGAATGAAATGTTTACTAGGAACACACGCTTAAAAAGGCTTGCTCGGACTCTTCACTTTTGGTGCCGAACCCGTGTCGACACAACATGG
This sequence comes from Solanum etuberosum, assembly GCA_029582245.1. Taxonomy (NCBI): domain Eukaryota; kingdom Viridiplantae; phylum Streptophyta; class Magnoliopsida; order Solanales; family Solanaceae; genus Solanum; species Solanum etuberosum. The sequence continues at coordinate 20,410 of JAJONR010000995.1, read as the reverse complement.
GTGTGGGTGTGGGTGTGGGATCCGTGTCCGATTTGGTCAACCGATTTTGGGTACTTTGACCAAAATCGATGGAGAAAGTCTCGACAATTTTAATGATTTCTATAATCAATACAAAAGCTAAAGGTGAAATTGAAGAAAATGGAATACCTTTTATATAAAAATTTTTGTCACTCATTTTCCTTTAATCTCCTTTCCAAGATTCTCCTCAAGTTCTCTACATAATATCTCATAATTTAGGTTTTATAACTCTATTTTTAGATATTTTCATCATATTTAGGCGAATCCCCGCACCCGTATCCATACATGGAACCATATCCCCGAATCTTTAAAATTTGATCATGAAGGATCCGACCTTTAGATCCTCACCCATATCGGACACCCGCACCCGATTCTAAGCAACTTAGGTACCTAGTGTTAGAACATGAATAGGTTTATACAATCCTATTAGAATAGGAATAGGTTTATACAATCCTATTTAGAATATGAATAAGAATACAGATAGAAATAGGAATAGTAAATAGTATCTTACTTGGTAAAAAATTGTATTCTAGTATCTATAAATAGGGTCTCAATGTAATAATGTAGAAACAACAATTCAATAATATTCTTTTCCTATATTTCTCACATGGTATCAGAGCCTCTACGATCTTGGTAGAAAATCAAAGAGTGTATGCTGCCCGTCCGACTAATGATTATGTTAGCAAAAGTTGGGTCACCGTGTATGTTTCTGTTTACTATTTTCTTATATCTAATTTGTGTAGCACCGTGCCATCATTCCGGTGACTACTTTCTTATATATAATTTGTGTAGCACCGTGCCATCATTCCGGTGACTACTTTTTCATATTTAATTTTTGTAGCACCGTGCCATCATTCCGGTGACTACTTTTTCATATTTAATTTGTGTAGCACTGTACCATCATTCTAGTGACTACTTTTTCATATATAATTTGTGTAGCACCGTGCCATCCTTCCGGTGACTACCTTTTTTTTTGCATATCTGATTTGCGTTGCACCGTGCATCTCTCCGGACTACTTTTCATATTTAATTTGTGTAGTACCGTGGATTTTTCTGAACTATTTTCTCATATCTGAGTTGCATAGCATCATGTGTCTTTTCAGTGACTCCTCAGATTTGATTTGCCTAGTTCAATTCGTCTTTCCGGTGACTCCTCAAATCTGATTTGCGTAGGGTTGTGCCATCATTCCAACCCTACCCGTATAATTTTTCTTTTTCAGTAGGGTAGTGCCATCATTCCGACCCTTACCCATATTATTTCTCTTTTTCAATGAGGTCGTTCCATCAATTGGAACTATCTTATATAATTTCTATTTTCTAGTTGGGTCGTGACATCATTCCGACCCTACCCATATAATTTTATTTCTTAGATTGTGACCATTTTTAGCCATCAAATCTAGTACTCTGGCATATGAGCATGTTCCGACCAGTTTTTCAGTGACTTGTTTAATATCGACTCATCTATTGATTTCAACATGATCCATATACTTTATACTAGATTTTGAGCACTTTTGTTGCTCAGGGGGAGTTTAGTAGCCTTGTATGTCGATTATGTGAGTCACTCTATGGTCTGAAACAGTCTTTGCAAGTTTGGTTTGGGAAGTTCAACACTGTAATTTTATCACTTTGTGTTTTATCGGCATTATGCATCAAATTCAGTATTTCATTAGAAGATTAAGCACTTTGAGATTGACTGACATTATGCATCAAATCCAGTATTTAATGAGAAGACAAGCACATTAAGATTGACTGTCCATTTTGTAAAGTCGACTGATCAACTTGCAGATATCTCACCAAGCCCCTCATCGGTCCTCGTATTAATTACATTTGTAACAAGCTAGGTACATGAATTATATGCACTAGCTTGAGGGGGAGTGTTCGAACATGAATAGGTTTATACAATCCTATTAGAATAGGAATAGGTTTATACAATCATATATATATATATATAAAAGAGAACCTTAGGCCCGCCTACGTGGCGCCACCACAAACCAGGATTTCCTTTTAATTTATTTATTTACAAAACTAGCCTTCCCCTTTCATGAAAAGTTGTGACTTTTATGAAGAGTTGTGACTTTTATGAAGAGTTGTGACTTTTATGAAAACCTGTGACTTTTATGAAAGGTTGTGCCCTTTCCAAAGAGTTGTAACTTTTACAAAGAGTTGTGACCTTTCCGATAAGCCACAATAAATATTTGTTCACACTATCCTTTGTTGTCTATAAATAGAGGGATTTCCTCTCATTTTAAAACGACGAAAATTCTGAACTTCTTCTTCTTCTGCACAATTAAATATTGTTTTTGTATCAACACACTTGTGAATAGAATTGTTCTATCCTGAGAGGATCTATTCCTTTAAACCTCGGGTACTAGAGGGGAATAATTCCCTTAAGGGGACACTATGCATTCAATGGGCTCGATTTTTTCCTTTCTGTTTCATTCTATTGTTACAGATCCTGGTATGTTTGTTTTAAACTTTGTTGTTTATGTTACTGCAAAGTTTTTGTTAGTACAGATTAAATAACACACGTTAATTGAGTATTCACGCAAGTTTTCTCTACTGAAATTGTAGTTTCAAATTGAACTTCATCACTCTGGTATGTTGATTTTTAAAAAACACCCAAATAAACTGAATAGTTTTATGTAATATTTTCCCTTTCAAGTATATATAATAAGTTGAATTATTGTCCCATATGGTACATTCTCCCTTTAATTTTTCATTTTAATAATTACTTATGATACATTTAAATGGGGAACTTTAAAATGATATCTGTAAAACAAACGGTAGGGCTGAACTTTCTACACGTTATAATTAGAATATTTGTTCACTTTTTTCAGTCTTTTAAAATTTATTTATCCCTTCACCAACGATTATTAATTATAAGAAAATTTAATATCTCCGGTTGATGTTCATTTGATTCCCCAAAAATATCAAATAGTAACACTTCTTGAAAGCAAAAGGATAAATTATAAAATCAAATTAAAGATGATTGATTGAAGGATAAATGATAAGATGTTATAATTATCCTCTTCCTTTACATTATTATTGTTTGTTACTACGTAATCTTGTATGTAAGATAATATAATGTTTTAGTTTTAGTGACGGATAGGTTTTAAGTATTATTTTATAAATTTCGTGATATAAAATTCCCGCGCGAGGCGCGGGTGATTTTACTAGTCCTATTAGAATAGGAATGGGTTTATACAATCCTATTTAGAATAGGAATAGGAATACAAATAGAAATAGGAATAGTAAATAGTATCCTACTTGGTAAAGAATTGTATTCCAGTGTCTATAAATAGGGTCTCAATGTAATAATGTAGAAACAAAAACAATTCAATAATATTATTTTCCTATATTTCTCACACCTAGCACCGTGCGCCTCCTTGCCTATGCTTGCACACTTATTTGTCCTTGCTTTGCTGCCTCGCTGCACACAATATTACCTTGGGATGTTAACCTGCTCGCTTTGCGAGCCCGTGGACGAGCACCACTATCCGTTTTTTCTTAAATGTACATAACTTATTGTATAAAGCTCGGATTGACGAACAGTTTGATGCTTTAGAAACTTGATTTGAAGGAACTTTAATTGCGTATGTAATTCACCACTTTTAACACTTTATAATTCAAGAGAGGTGCTTGTTTGAAGTTGGACCTCATGCGTGCTCAATTAAAAAGCAGTCTTGGGAGACATCCTCTACCCTCATCCTTATCTGGTCACCCTAAGGTCAACCTTGGAGAACACTGTTTCCCCATGAAGTTCATCCAACAAGTTTACCACAGTAGGAGTGGGGTATTTATCCTTTATGGTGTTGTCATTAAGTCCCTAGTAGTCTACACAGAACCTCTAGGTTCCATCCTTCTTCTTCACAAGCAAGGCAGATGATGAGAAGAGGGACTACTGGCTTGGTAAAATTACCCCACTGTTAAACATCTCTTTAACCTATCCTTCCAATTCATCATTTTGATGGTAGTTTTACCTGTAAGGTCTCAAGCTGACTGGCATAGCTCAAGGCTTGAGGGGGGTAGAGAATGATCTAAGGTCCTGGCAGGTGGTAAGGACCTTGGTTCAGCAAACACTTCAGCATACTGATCTAGTACTTAATGAATGCCAACATCAGTCTGTTTCTCCTCCTCCGGTAATACCATGCTCATCATAAAAACGTGAACAATTAGGGCTTGTTCTCTCCTCTTTACTAGTGCACCAGAAATCCTATTGCCCAAATTTATGATGTATTATCTCGTACCACAGAGCCTGCTCCTCCAGATTATATCTCCACAACCATTTTGAAAGATGGCTCTTGTTATGAACCTTTAAATTCCTCACTCCCAATACCCCATTTTCCTGCTTTGTTGTACCATAGGCCATTTAACCAAGAACACTCTTAAATAGCAAATTTGTTCCTACTCGGCTTCACAAAATACCACTGTGTCATTTGCATACAATAGATGTGTCAATTCCATTAAATCATTTACCCTGTTCTTTATGGGGAACCTCTTATCCAGTTATTTTGAGAAACATCTCTCATCGACCTGTCCAGACCTTCCATGGCGAAGTTAAAGAGAAAAGGGGATAGAGGGTCCCCTTGTCTCAAGCCTCTTTCTGTTGGAAAAAAACCAATTGGTTCTCCATTTACCAGAATGGAGAACCTAGTGATTTTATGGAGAACCAGTTGGTTTTAATGCTAAAATTCATCCAGTTGAGCCACCTCCACCCAAAACCCATTTGCCTTTGAGTGTTGATCAGAAAATCCCAATTCAAATGATCATATGGCTTCTCAATATCAAGCTAACACATCAGTCTAGGGGTTCCTCCTTTAATTCTAGAATCAATGTGTTAGGAGAGAAGGATCGAGTCACAAGACGATGAACCGGAAAATCTAAATCGATTGACTTCGACTTTCCCTTGCCTTTCCTAGATCGACCTATTTTTGTATATAACTTCAGCTCTTCAAAGGGAGACTGAAACCTTAAAAGTTCAATGGAAGAGAGAACTCTAATCTCTTGCTTTTTGTTGAAATATGTCTTAAGAATTTATTCCTCAAAAACCCCTTTAAGTCTTATACACCAATAGGAAGTCTAATTCTTATAAAAGTAGGAAACCTAAATCCTATTCCAAACTATTAACTATAACTTAACCTAATCCTTTTGAAGCTATGAAATATAAATCCTGTTCTAGAATAATAAATAAAGCTACTAAAAATGTAATTAAATACTTAATTTAATGGCTTCCAACGCATCCACAACATTATCCCCCTCTTACGTTGAAAGGGCTTGTCTGCAAGCTCGAATTTCACGACAATCATCCACAACTTCTGGAATATTGTCCGCTGAATCGTCCTATTCCAGCCAGAAAAGTCATTTGCACTGGTGAATGGCTGAATATGGTTCGTCACAATTATAGCATAATCCCTTAGCTCTTCTCTCTGCCATTTTCGCACGAGTTAATCGCTTGACCAAAGGGGTCTGGTTGCTGGTCTTGGTATTAGTCAAGGTAAATGAATCGACTGAACTAGTAGCAGATTTTGCCAAGTTTACTGTGCTGCCAAGACTTGTCTAGGACTGCTGCCTGTTTTGCAGTTGTTGTTTTTGATCTAAAGCCCTGGCTACACTCATAGCCGTCGATAAGTCAGGTGGTTTGAGCAATTCCACGTTTAATTTGATTGAATCATCCAACGCGGCCATAAATATTCCCACGTGCAAGTGTTCTAGAATAAGCTCATCAGCCCTAGCCAACTTTTCTTGAAACTAACATTGATAAATTTCAACTATACTAGTTTTGTCGAAGCGTGACCAATTCACCCACCAGGTTGCTGCTTTTAGGAGGTCCAAATTGCTGGAAACATTGTTTTTGAAAGTCTTCCCAACTCATTGGCCCCTTCGGTCGATTAGCCTGATAATACCATAATTGTGCTTCTCCCAACAAGTGAAATCCAGCCACTCCAACCTTTTCCGCATCTGCTATATGTTGATTTTCAAAAAATTGCTCACAACGATATGCCCAAATTAGTGGGTTGGTGGTGCCATCATAAGTAGGAAAATCCATCCTTGCATACTTGGTATTGTTGAATTGGAATTACCACTAGTTTGATGATTATGATCAGCTGGTTGAATAGGCAATGTATTGCCTCTAGGAGCTGGATTTGTTGATCTACCTATTGTCGGAGCATTACTGGATTCTGCCCCATGGACTACTAGTTTTGTAGAGCCAATTCCCAGGCTAGAAAATTGTTCTTGAATGACTTGGATAATTGTTTCACCGAGACGTTCCATAATTGCAAGTTTAGAGTCCATTAGTGTTTCTGTAATCACACGTTCTTCTTGAAACTTGGAACTGATCTCATCGCGAGATCTGGAACTGATCTCATCGCCCATTGTGTTAGGCTCTGATACCAAATTGTTAGGATTCTTAGAGAAGGATCGAGTCACAGGACGATGAACATGAAAATCTAAATCGATTGACTTCGACTTTCCCTTGCCTTTCCTAGATCGTCCTATTTTTGTGTATAACTTCAACTCTTCAAAGGGAGACTGAAACCTTAGAGTTCAATGGAAGAGAGAATTCTAATCTCTTGCTTTTTGCTGAAATATGACTTAATTTATTCCTCAAAACCCCCTTTAAATAGGAGTCTTATACATCAATAGGAAGTCTAATTCTTATAAAAGTAGGAAACCTAAATCCTATTCCAAACTATTAACTATAACTTAACCTAATCCTTATGAAGCTATGGAACATAAATCCTATTCTAGAATGATAAATAAAGCTACTAAAAATATAATTAAATACTTAATTTAATGGCTTCCAACGCATCCACAACACAATGCACTCACTAGCTATGAGTGCAACATCCATAATTTGCCTTCCTTCGATGAAAGCCATTTGGTGCTTATTTACCAGCTTACTAATCACCTTCGTCAACCTCTCTACCAACACCTTAGCTATGATCTTGTATACCCCTGTGATCAGGCTAATAGGCCTAAAATCCCTTAGGTCATTTGCGCCCACCTTCTTAGGAATTAGGGCTACAAATGTGGCTTTAAAGCTCTTCTCAAACTTTTGATTGACGCGGAAGTTGTGGAAAGTTTGCATCACATCATCTTTGATGGTTTCCCTGAAAGCAATGAAGAAGGCCATTGTATAGCCATCTAGTGCAAGTGCTTTATAAACTGCACACTATTTTATTCCTTCCAAAACTTCCTCCTCCTCGAAGTCTCTAGACAACGATAGTTGTTCCTCTTCTGTGATTGTTTGAACATTAATTATGTTCAAAGGAGGTCTCCTGATTTTTGTCTCTTTGTACAAAATTTGATAAAAATTCACTATGGCAGTTTTGATTACCGAAGGGTCTGGAGACAGTTCTCTGATCATTAAGGATTCTATAGTGTTGTTTCTTTTGTGGGCTGTGGTCATTCTGTGAAAGAACTTGGTGTTTTTATCCCCGTTCTTTATCCACTTAATTTTGGATCTATGTCTCCCGTGAATTTCCTCATTTCTAACAACTTCCTCAAACTCCATTGCTAGATGAGCTTTCACAAGCTGCTCATTCTCTGTTAGTGCTCTATGCACTCGGGTGTCTTCAAAATTGCTAATTTGTTCTAGTATGTGTTCCTTTCTGACCCTCTAGTTGCCTTTATGCTCTTTGCTCCACTCCTTGAGTTTCTTTTTTAGAAGATTCAATTTTGAGGCTAGTATGAAGTCAGGACTGGCTGTCACATTGAAGGATCCCCACCACTCCTTAACTCTGTTCTAAAACCCTCAACATGTAGCCACCACTTCTCAAACTTGAGTCTTGAAGTAAGATTTTTTGCAAGTCTCATTCCCACAAGTCAACACTATGGGATTATGATCAAAACCCAAGCTAGGCAGAGCACTTTGTCTAATTTCGGTGAAAATCTCATCCCAAGGAAAAGAGTACAAGAATTTGTCTATCTGACGCATTTCTCTAATTTGGCTCTCCTCTCCATTTAATTTTTCTAAAGATATGTTTTTCTTACAAAGATTTGAACCTCGCCTTGAGGGTCGAGAAAATATATGACAACCGGTCTAGTAATTATTTTTTATAGGATTATCTTCAACTAAAGATTTCGAGCACAACTAGTTTAAAGGAAAAAAGAACAAAATTTCATTTAGTTCAAATAACAAAATTACGGATTTTTATATCGTAAAAGTTTAATCGATATTAAAATCATAAATATTAGATATATAAATATAAATAGATAACAAAGACTGATATATGTTAAGACTAAAAGGTAGAAGGGGGGTCTTGAACCAAAAACAAAGGATGGGGGTATTTTTCGACGAAAAGATGAGAGAAGGGTACTTTTGAGCCATATCTAATATGTTAGGGGTATTTTTGAGCAAAAAAATAGGCTACGGGTATTTTAAAGGGATAATTACCTGGAATGTCCACTCGTGAAACTTAATTACCAAAAAAAGGGCCAATTTCTTCAACATCCTTATTCTTTGACCTTCGTTGTCGTGTTGTCGTCTTCTTGCTGCTGCTTTCTTCTTCTTCGCTGCTTCTTCTCTGTGCTGCATCTTCTTGCCTTTTGCTTCTTCCTTGATGTTGCAGCTTCTTCTTCTTCTTCTTCTTCTCTTTTTTTAATATTTTTTATATTCGATGTACCATAAACGTGAATCATCTCGAGTGAATTATTTATCAAAATACTCGGAACATCGAGAGGATTTCATAGCTAAAATTTTTGGATTGTTTAGAGGTGATTTTGAGTTAATCGAGGTTGAATAGTTAATATATACTTCATGTATAGTTAAGCTATATTCAGTTGTTTGAGTGTATCATAATGTATAGTCAGTTTATAGCTCATGTATAGGTACACTATTTTGTATATTCAGTGTTTACTGTCTATGAATTTTGGCAACTTATATTGTATAGTCGGTGTATACCTCCTATGAATTTTGGCTATTTTTTATGTAAATAAAACTTGACTATATTTGTTGTAAACTAATTACTTTATTGTATATATTTGAAACTAGCCCTATTTTTAAACCAAAAGGTTGAAGGAGGGTATTTATGAGCCTTTTCCCATAGGTAAGTGGTATTTATGAGCCTTTTTCCCTTAATATTATTACTAGTTCTGGAAACGTGCGTTGCACGTTTATCCCAAAATTCTTTATATAGATTTAGTATTGCAAATGACATATTTTATCTCCTTCAAATCTATTGGTATTTACTAAAAAAATTTCATCATTTTTACGATAGAAAGTACAGATATTAGACTACAAAATATGATTTTATAATGGTTAAACTAAAACTTTCTCCTCACAAACTTCTTTTCGTCCAAAATTTTCATGACTTGCATCGGAGGTACCACTACGTTTTCCAGACGATAGATCAAAACCGAAGGCTGAGAAGCCAAGTAAGCAGGTTCAAAACCAAGCTCATTAATTTAAAGATTCAATGCTTTCTGAATTTTGACCTCTGACTAAGTAATACAATAATGAAACTTCCTAAACATCCCAAGTATATATTCTCATTATCAGACCATCCAAAACTCTGGAAATGGAGAAGACTCAAGAGTTGAGATTACTCTCTGGGGATGAACTACTCCAAAAGGTTCATCTAGCTATGGAATTTGAGGAGGTTGCTAAACAAGAGGAAATGGCTTGGAGACAAAGATCTATAATACAATGGCTTAAAAAAGGTGATAAAAACACAATTTTCCCATAGGGTTGCGACAAACTCACAAAGGGTTTCTATTGACACTTTGGTGGTGAAGGAAACTCTTATCTCAGATCCAGAAGAGATTAAAGGAGAAATCATCAACTTTTATCAAAAGTTGTACATAGAGACTGAACAGTGGAGACCAGAGTTTAATTTGCAAGGCTTGGAAACTATTAGTGAGGAAGAAAGAGATTGGTTGCAAACTCACTTTGAGGAGGCTGAAGTTTTGAAGTGCGTCAAGTCATGTGCCAGTGACAAGGCACCTGGCCCTGATGGCTTTCCTATGTGCTTTTTTCAGAGTTTCTGGGAGGTGCTTAAGTTTGACTTTATGAATGCAGTAAACCAATTTCATGAGAGACATGAGTTTGAGAGGAGCCTCAATGCCACCTATGTGGCCCTTATTCCAAAGAATCCAGGGACAATTGAACTTAGAGACTTTAGACCAATAAGTCTTATTGATGGAGTTTATAAAAATTTTGCCAAGCTTCTGGCAGAAAGAGTGAAAAAAGTAATCAGCAAGCTAGTCAACAAACATTAAATGACCTTCATACAGGGTAGACAGATCCTAGATTCAGCTCTAATAGCTAGTGAATGTGTAGATTCAAGGATTAAAGGTGAAACCCAGGAATCTGTGTAAGCTTGATATTGAGAAGGCCTATGATCATGTGAACTGGGATTTCCTTATTAACATTTTGAGACAAATGGGGTTTGGAGAGAAATGGCTGTAGTGGATAGGATTTTGCATTAAAACTGTCAGGTTCTCTATATTGATTAGTGGAGAACCTGCTGGTTTTTCCCCTCAAAAAGGGAGTTGAGGTAGGGTGATCCTCTTTATTCTAGCTATGGAAGGACTTAATAGTATGATAAGGGTTGCCACTCAGAAGAAATGGTTAAGAGGGTTCAAAGTGGGCAACCAAGCTGGGGAGGATCGACAAATTTGCCAATTACTGTATGCAGATGATACTGTGATCTTTTGTGAGGCCAAGGTTGAGCAGGTGTGTTTCATCAGAATAATATTAGTAATTCTTGAAGCAGTGTCAGGGCTTTCTACGAATTGGAGAAAAAGCTGCATGTTTCAAGTCAAGGAAGTAGCTAACATCCAGTGTTTAGCAAATATTTTGAGTTGTAAGATAGAAAATCTCTCAACTACATATCTGGGGATGCCACTGGGTAACAACCACAAAGAATTAGAAATATGGGATGGAATTGTGGAGAAAACTGAGAAAAAGTTAGCCTCCTGGAAGACACAATACCTATCTCTGGGAGGAAGAATAACAATGATCAATTCTGTCTTAGATGCTCTCCCTACTTATGTTTTGTCTCTCTTTCCCTTACCTGCTAAAGTGGAAGATAAATTAGATAAACTAAGGAAAGATTTTCTTTGGTTGGGAAACAAGGAAGGAAAGGGCACTCACTTGGTCAAATGACAAATTGCTCAACTAAGCAAGAAATCGGGAGGTCTTGGCATTAAGAATCTAGGTCTGCAAAATAGGTGTTTACTGTCAAAATGGCTATGGAGGTTTGGTAAAGAGGGTCAGGCTCTGTGGAAGGATGTTATCGTTAGCAAGTATGGACAAACTGATTCATGGACCTCCAACATTGTGACGGTCTCAGTTTGGATGTCTATCAGAAATTTGTGGCCAAAACTAGCTAGGAACATGTGCTACAAGGTGGGTGAGGGGACTACGATCCTTTTTTTGGAAAGACAAGTTGGATAGGACAGAACTCCCTCATGGAGGACTTTGCAGATTTGTACTCTTTTTGTAACAACCCTGGAGCATCTATTGCTGAGATGTAGTCTCAGCAAGGGTGGAATATAACCTTTAGGAGGCTCTTAAATGACTGGGAAGTGGATAGAGTGGCCGACTTACTGCAAAGGTTGGAAGATTTTCCGGGACTCAACACTAATCCTGATGCAATCAGATGGAAACATGATAGCGATGGGGAATTTTCTGTTGGAAGAATGTACAAAAGAGACCCGGCAACACATCCGGGGGGCATTTTTGGGCCTTGGAAACAAATCTGGAAGTCCAGCACTCCAACCAAGATAAAGTGTTTCACATGGTCGGTGTGCAGAAAAGCATGCCCGACTCAGGAGAGATTGAAAAAAATAGGATTCCAGATTGTTTCTAGGTGCTTCTTCTGCCATGAAAAGGAGGAAACAAACAACCATTTGTTCCTTCACCATAGAGTGACTGCCCAGATATGGTATATGTTTCAAAGCCTTATCCAAGATCCTTTGGTGGTGCCTGAGCATACTGCAGACCTACTAAGCTGTTGGATGAGAAGAGGGGGAAGTAAAACACAGAAAAAATGGTGGAATCTAGTTCCATCTTGAATATGGTGGTCAATTTGGAAGGAAAGAAACAATGGTGTTTTAAGAATATTACTAACCCAATGCAGAAAGTAAAAGAAAACTGCATTAATACTCTATATTTTTGGTGTAAAGAAGAGGGTATATATGAAGTAGATCAGTTAGTAGATTTCCTAGGCTCCTTATAATCATGACTACTTTGCCTTGGAATTTTTTGTTTGGTTGCCAGCATACCCTCATTGCTGATGAATACAACTTTACCATTCTCAAAAAAAAAAAAGAACTATTGAAAATTCCAACCTTCCTATCCACGACAGGCTTTTTTTGTAAGACTAATGTATGAAATCCATAAGGGAACATTGGAGAGTCAAGCGGAACTCAAAAATCATTCTCCACCCTATGCAAAAACTATATCAAAGAACGAATGAAAACATTAAGACTGACCACTTAGAAACTGGTTGTATCTCTTGTAGATGAAGTTAGAGTATATATAGTTTTATCAATGGAAACTCTTCAAATTCTTTAACTTAAAATTAAATAAGAGAAGCTGTTTAGAAATGCTTGGACTTCCACCTAGTAACTCACTGCAAGTTATTTCATTCACTTGAATGACTTTTTATCTTCCATTACATCTTTAAAGCACATTTGAATACTTTAAAGTTGATTATCTAATTAGTTATTCGAATATATTTTTACATTTGTACATAAAAAAAAGAGTAGAAATAGTATTTAGTGAAGGGTAAAATGGTAATCCAATTTTGAGGTTAGGAGCTTCCCACTTATAATAATAACTAGTTTCACGGCACGTGCGTTGCACGTGTGTATCATATCATATAGTATACGATGTTGTAAAATAGAATTAGCATTACTAAATTAAAGCTTTTTATTAAATAATTATAATTGAAAGAATATTGGACAAGTGTTTTTAAATGATTAATACAGATTTTCATAGAGTTAATTGTTTTTTGAGACAAAAATAACCAGATATCATTGAAACATTTCAAAATGCATTCAAAAAATTTAAATATGGGGAGATAGTGATATTTCTTAAGTAGTATTGTTCTTTACTTTACTCAATTTGGTAAACAAACTTAACCAACAAAACAGAAAAATAATATCAAGATAAAAAAATGGTCAGCAATAACTTTTCCTCTTGAGGTTATGACTGTAAATGATGGACACCATTTAAGTACAATTATTCTCTTAGATATTAATACTTGAAATTTAATATGTGCATGTCACTAAGATTGATTGTCATAAATATTTTAATATTTTATCTTTAAACATGATATATCTTTTACAAAATATTATTATTCAATTAATATTTGAGTAAGGCTATGATATAGATGTAATTTTACAAAAAAAAGTGTACTTATATAGTGAATGTCAATACTTTTATAAGTAGAATGTTATAGAGAAAAATATATTACGTCAATAATTAGTTCTAAAGAAAATTATCCTTTATTTTACCGCATACATATCATATAGATGTTGTTTAATGAGAGTATCTAGTATCTTATAGATGTTCTATCGTGATATAAAAAAATTAAACTTTTTCTTTATTAAAAAATTCATAGATGAATAAAATTTAAAGCATTATTTATAGAATCTTTAATTTGATTTAAGATCATTTTATGATCAATCACTATTTTCTTATCATTTTTATATAGCTGGCAAAGAGTATATCTTGTGACATAACATTTTCTTAGATCAAAATGAACACAAAATAACAGGAAATTCATACTTAAAAAAATTCATACTCAACATAAATATAAAAAAGTAAAAATATGTGGATCAATTCATAGCCAATGAAGAAGGAAGGCGAAAATATATGTTCATGATATATTCACCCTAGTGTTTCATTTGATTGAAATCTCTTGCCACCAACACTTTACTTTCTTCGTTCATTTTTACTTACATATCTATTAAAAAATAATTATTATCATGGTTATATTATCATATTATAAGTTAAAGTGAAAATCTATTTTTGAAATAGTAGACTCAACATCAAAACTACTAATTCAATGGACTACGTTGATGCCCGATGTTTTAGAAAAATTAGGAAGAAACTCCTTCATTTGAGGTAAAAAGAATAAGAAATGAAAATACAAAGAAGAAATATCATACCCCAATCATGTGCCTTTTTTGTATTTGTTTATTATTATTGTCTCTCCCACATCTTTATCTATTTATTTTATTAGAAAAAATAATCCACAATGTGTGTATTTAAATTCTCTCTCGAATGAAAACACAAAAAAAATTATTCAAGAAACAAAATAAGAAAAATAAATGAAAATTTTCGCGCACTATATATAGAAGATTTCTGTGTGAAGCAAAGTTCATAGATAATTGCATATTTCTTTGTTCTCTTCTTTTCTTCTTTAATAGAAAGTCAGTACCTAAATTCCAATGCTAAGAACTTCGGCAAAACATATCAATGGATTGGGGATGAATCATTTATGAAAATTTTAAATGATCTCAAATTATCACAGAAAAGAGATCCCCAATAATTTATAAGGAGTGAATGGTTGTGATTTATGACCGAAGAAACATGAAGGTAGAAATTGTTGTGACTGTTCGTAGGAATTTAGTCTTTTTTTAATGAATTAAACATGTAGGTTAATTAAAGAGTATTAATGTTCTAAAATGGTATAAATAATATTGATGTATGTATGTGATGAAAATCGTCAAAGGAAAATATGAGTGTGAATTGATGAATGATTTGCTACAATTTGTTCATCAACTCTTTCTTATGTGGTACCTCGAATTTCGTTGGGTTTCGAACTTAATCAACTATTGCAAATAACAATTGAGATTTTTTAAGGAGTGTAGAAAACCTAAAAAAAACATAGTTTAAAAGTGAGAGGAAACCCCTCTATTTATAGCTAACAAATAGTAGTATGAATATGTTCTGATTGTGCCTTATCAGATAAGTCACAGCCCTTCAAAAAGGTCCCTGCTCATCGGAAAAGACATAACCCTTTGAAAAAGTCACAATTCATCGGATAAGGCACAGCCCTTTGGTAAAATCACAACCCTTTGAAAAAATTACAATCCTTTGAAAAAGTCACAACTCATCGGAAATGTCACAACCCTTTGGAAAAGTCACAACTTATTGCAAAAGTCTTAATCCATTAATGTGAAAAGGTATCAACTTTTAATATAACATAATTAAATAAATTGAGTATTTTTAATTGGGGGTATTATAGTAATTCAACATTCATGTTTGGGAGTTCATGCTTTTAAGGTAGTGTGTATATATATATATGATATGATATGATATGATGATTATGCTATTTGATTCTTCAAGTTCATTAGTATTGTGATTTTCCTAACTTTGGTTATCTACACTAATTTTACTGTTAGTACCGCTCTTTCTTTATTTTTTTTCGATCAAAGTTTCTTACTCTTTCAACTCATTAAGACCTGTTCTGTGAAATGATTTTCTTGAGCCGAGGGTCTATTGAAAACAATCTCTCTACCTCAGAAAGGTAGGGGTAAGCTGTAAGGTGTGTGTACACCCCACCCTCCCTAGACCCCACTTGTGGGGCTGTACTTTCTTTAATTTTATTTTCATCATAGTAAGTTGCAACTCATTCAGACCTATTTTGTAAAATGATTTTCTTGAGCCGAGGGTCTATCAAAAACCTCTCTATGCCACAAAGGTAGTGGTAAGGTGTGTATGCATCTCACCCTTCTCAGAACCCGCTTGTGAGACTATACTTTCTTTAATTTCTTTTTACATCATAGCTTCTACTCTTGCAACTCATTCAAACCTCATTCAAACCTGTCTTGTAAAATGATTTTCTTGAGCCGAGGGTCTAATCGAAAACAACCTCTCCACCCCACTAAGGTAGGGGTAAGGTGTGTGCACACCCCACCCTCCCTAGACCCCACTTGTGGGACTGTACTAGGAATGTTGTTGTTAAATGAGAGTTTTGATATGCTTAATTACAATATATATAGTTCTTGTTTGCCTCAAAAGCGATCCTAAATGGCAGTTTTGTAGGCCTGGTTCGAGTGACATTGGTAAATTGGGCTATGCTTCTTTAACTGTCTGGAACATGAGGACATGGAAAGCTATGGTATGTGATTATATTGGGTCCCGGTTGTATCCAAGTGCTGAATTTACAACCCTATTTCTTTTCCTTTCTTCATAAGGATTCTCAAACCTAACTGTCTTCAAACTTTATTGAAGACAGTCCTTCCTCTTGGTGAAGATCCACCTCCAATTACTTCAGTATGCTTCAATCACAATGGAAAACTTTTAGCAGCTGCAGCTACTGATGGAATGATACACATGTTTGGTATCCTTGTCTGAACTTGTGAACATAGTCTGTAGCCGTCCTCTCTTATACCTTGCATTAGAAACTTTTATATTTATTTCCATATTCTGCGTCTATTTCTCTCTCTCTCTCTATATATATATATAAATATACTAGTTTTGACGCACGTGAATATCAAACCATGTACTACACAATTTTTAAAAATAATATGAATATTATTCAATAAAAAAATTAAGTAAACAATTATAAAATGAATGATAAAGTATAAGTTCCCCATTGTGCATTACTTTGTTATTATTGTATTGTTGGAGTTCTTATTTTTAATATAATATAATATAAATAATATATTAATATAAATATAAGAGATATACTAAACTGGATGTTTTTACTTGGAGTATTATATTAATTTAACATTCATGTTAGGGAGTGTAATGAGCATGTGCGTATTATTCCTAATCATAAAAGTTATAACCCTTCGGAAGGCCACAACTTATCAGAAAAGTCATATAACGCTTTGGAAAAGTCGTAACCATTCAATGTGAAATGGTGTCTTCTTTTAATATAATATAATATAATAATATAATATAATAATATAATATAATATACATAAATAAATAAATATAATATAGAATATAGAAGATATAATAAATTTGATGTTTTAAGATGAAGAAGAATGAAAAACTTCAAACAATTGTAATTTAAAAATTTGAGGAAACCCCTCTTTTTATAGCCAACAAAGGGTAGTGTATGAAAAAATGCTTATTGTGCCTTATTAAAAAAGTGTCACAACCCTTTAGGAAAGTCACAACCCTTCAAAAAGGTCACACAACTCATCGGAAAAGTCATAACTCTTTGAAAATGTCACAACCCTTTGGAAAAGTCACAACTCTTTGAAAAAGTCGCAACCCTGTAAAAAAGTAACAATCCTTCGAAAAGGTCACAACTCATCGGAAAAGTTATAACTCTTTGGAAATGTCACAACTCTTCAATGTTTAAAGGTGTATGCTTTTAATATAATATAATATAAAATAAATAAATAAATAAAATACAATATAAATTATGTAAGATATACTAAATTTGGTGTTTTAAGTTGGGGTAGATAAAGAGATAGATATGGAATTGTCTAATTTTAGTTTCATATGAAATTTTAAAAAATAAAGAAGACTTTTAATTTAAGGATATGTAGAATATGTAAAAATATCTTTTAACTTTGTGGTCTTAAAGATGCGCCCCCACCCCCAAGAAAAAAGAACATTCTATATTAAACTGAATAAAAATAGAAGTACAACAAATATATTGGAAACAGAGTACCTATTAAATCTAGTTTGGACTCTTCAAACAAGTTTTTGATCAAATCGTTTTCTCCAAAAGTTTGAGACTTTTCACAGCTTGAACACGATGTTGTGATTTGCGCAACATAAAATCATTAAACTTCTTGTCAAGTAGAAGTTGTTGCAAAAGTATATGTATGGCTATGAAAATGAGTATATATTAATTATCTAGATAGTCTTCTCGTTTGAAGTTGATTATTTTATTCTTCTTGCTGCATCAATTTTTGTTGATCTATCTAATTTAGCCACAAAAAATATTGTAATTGCATAATGAACAACTCTCACAATCTTCCTTGTTTCAAGAAGAACAGAAAACTTACAAAATTCGTAGTTTAAAAGTATGAGAAAACCTCTCTATTTATAGAAAACAAAAGATGATATGGAAAAATGCTTATCATGCCTTATAAAATAAGTCAACCTTTTAGAAAAATCACAACTTTTTGTAAATTTCATAACTCATCGAATAAGTCACAACCCTTTGGAACAATCACTCCCATTAATGTGAAAAGGTGTCTGCTTTTAATATAATATAGAATAGAATAAATAAATATAATATAAAATACAGAATATATACTAAAATGAGTGTTTTATGTTGGGGGTATTATCGTAATTTAACATTTAAGTTAGGGAGTTCATGCTTTTAAGGTAGTATATAAGTATATATATATATATATATATATAGTAATGGTATTTGAGAGTGAATATGTGCAGTTAGGAGATGCTCTCATAACTTTGCTGGCTTGCATAGTCAACAGAATCTTAACAGGTGATAGATATGTCTGCTGGCTTGCAAATTACTGGATGGCCAGCACATGATTCTGCAATTAGTTCTGTTCTGTTTGGTTCTGATGAGACGAGCATTTTCACTTTCGGTATAGATGGAAAGGCAAGTTATTTAGCAGTCATCGAATTCACTTTATTTTTCTCTCATTGAGTGCTTCTCCATATATTCAAGGTTTTCACCTTGCTGAAAGCTTTACTTTGTTAGCTGCATTCTGAAGAATCTAACTCAGTAGCATGTGAGACAGATACTTGAGTGGAGTTTGCAGAATCAAGGCGAAGTACTTTGGTCAAGTGATTGCAGCAGGTATGTGGATTGTTTTAATCCTTTAGTTTTGATATTTCATTCTTGTGTGAAAATTCCAGTTAACTAGAAATATTCTTTTAGCCCTAGTCTCATGCTTGTGCATCTCACATGGTATTTAGCCAGAAGAAATCATTTATCATTATTAAAAAAGTATAAATATGGTATTTGTTATGATACAAATTCATGAGTCATGGTAGGCACCTAAAGAGCGACCGCTTGATAGGCAAACCCCAAACATTTGATAGCAACAAACTCATATTCAAAATTATAGTATAAGCTATATAGATAAATCTCCAAGTATCACAGATAATAGTGGAAGAGAAGTATAGGTAATAATGCCAAGGAGTGCCTATCCCGTCCCAACAGTAAGTCGAGGAGAAGCTACATACTTTGAAGTATGCTGTTTGGGTCGTAGCCCGAAAGTAAAGAAACATAATATAAATAGCTTGAAGTACCACCACAACGTATGTGGTTCTTTCACCTCAGCTGAAGCTTCATAACTGCCTCAAACAAGATCAAAACCTGGACAACAACTACACTAGGTGAAGGATCTGCATAGAGTAGTAAACAACAAGAAGGGTGAGCCAAAGCTCATCAAGATCACTGGCCAGTGCTCCCTGTCATACCCCATGGAGAAAGTATCTGAAAATATATGCATGTTATGAACAAGTATGACACATATCATATTAATGCAAGTATAAATGAAATACCAACAAGTACACATGTAACATCTCATGGTCTGTGTTTCATGGTGTCACTATGCATAGCAAGAGAACGTCCATATTGCACACCCTTCCCTGTGTTGAACTACGCATCTTAATAGACTGTCCATAGCCAACAATACATCATAGTTGCATACCATGCCCAACCATTAGTGTGTTTTAGTAGCGGCCACTGTGGTGGCAACCGAATTGTGCGTCTATGTATATCTTCCACGACCAATATGATGCTAACACCATCTCAACTCATTAAACTAATGCAAATAAGATAAACTGTGCAATATAATAATATCATATGATGTAAATGAAGTCATGCTATAAATCTCAACACGTATAGAAATGACACATATCTTGGCATGCTTCCTAATTTGTGTAACTAGTATGCTATGCTCCGTTTTTCATGCAAGATATAGAACATTCTTTTAACTCAACTTTGAAAGACAAGTACCTCAATAAATAGCACAAGCTAAGAAACCGTATAAATATTTTTGTATGTTCTCACCCTCAACATACTAGGTTATTTAAAACAATTATATATATTCTAAATAATGACTTCAGGAAAGCAAAACATTCGAGAGGTTAAAAGTCTCACTTGCCTTTAAATGCCTTTTCTTCACTTGAAATGCTTAAATCCACTAAGACGACCTCCGAAGGCCCAATCTATGCAAGATATTGAATAACGCGTTCAAATTAGCTGCAACATTTCCATAATTTGGATAAGTCAGACAATGGAAGGTCAACCAAAAACTCAACCTCCGACCAAACTAGTCAAAATGCAAAACAAATTATAGAATCAGCATACCCATATGCTCACATTTCATTTATGTAATAAACTTTCAATCTTGACTTGTATTGCTAGTTCGCGTGGGGGGGGGGGGGGGGGGGGGGGGGGGGGGGGGGGGGGGGGGGGGGGGGGGGGGGGGGGGGGGGGGGGGGGGGGGGGGGGGGGGGGGGGGGGGGGGGGGGGGGGGG